>APFE030638562.1:3885-31728 GCA_000404065.3 Pinus taeda | reverse complement strand
AACTCTGGAAAGAGGCCATGGTTGATGAAATGGCATCTTTATACAAAAATGAGGCTTGGGATCTGGTGGAGTTGCTGGTTGGAAGGAAACCCATTGGTAGCAAATGGGTGTTCAAGAAGAAGACAAATGAAGAAGGAAAGGTGGAGAAATACAAAGCTCGATTGGTAGCAAAAGGTTATTCCCAGGTGCCGGGAATTGATTTTGGTGATATTTTTTCTCCTGATGCCAAGGTAACTTCTATTAGATTACTTTTATCTGTTGCTGTTGCTTTTGATTTTGAGGTAGAACAGATGGATGTGAAGACAACATTTCTTCATAGGGATTTGGAAGAGGAAATCTACATGAAGCAACCTGAAGGCTTTGCTGTGAAGGGTAAGAAAGTACTAGTATGAAAGTTAAAGAAGTCTTTGTATGGGTTAAAACAGTCACCAAGGATGTGGTATCAGAAATTTGATACATTTATATGGGGACTTGGCTTCACCAGAAGCAAAGCAGGTCATTGTGTGTATTTTAAATTAATTGGTGACCATGTTATTTATCGGGTCTTGTATGTGGATGATATGTTGTTGGTTGGAAATGACAAAGAAGTTATCCATGATTTGAAGACCCAATTGTCCTCCAAATTCGACATGAAAGATCTTGTTGCTGCAAACTATATTTTGGGCATGGAAATTAAAAGAGATTGGGCAAAGAGGAAGCTTTGGTTAAACCAGACGAAGTATGTTGAGACAATATCGTAGAGGTTTAATATGCAGGATAGTAAACCGATGAAGGTTCCTATTCCTGTAGGTGTGAGGTTATCTGCTTAACGGTGTCCCAAGACACAAGAAAAGGAGGAAGACATGTCTCGTGTTCCATATGCAAGTGCAGTTGGTAGCCTGATGTATGCAATGGTCTATACTAGGCCATACATTGCACATGCAGTGGGAGTATTGAGCAGGTTTATGTCAAAACCAGGAAAGGAGCATCGGACAGTAGTGAAGTGGTTTTTCAGGTATTTGCGTGGCACTAGTGATTATGGTTTGTGCTACCAAGGAAAACTAGGATTGGACAGAGTGTTGGATATTCATGGCTTTGTTGATGCAGATTGGGATGGAGATTTGAATCAATGAAGATCCAAAAATGGATATGTGTTTAACGTATTTGGAGGTGCAATCAGTTGGATGAGTAAAAAACAATCTGTAGTGGCACTGTCAACTACAAAGGCAGAATACATGGCAGCCACTCATGCAGGCAAGGAAGTAGTTTGGTTGCAAAGATTGTGTTCAAGTATGGGGTTAGTACAGGAAGATATAAGGATAGACTATGACAGAAAAAGTGCAATTTTCTTGGCAAAGAACCCTACATATCATTCAAAGAAAAAGGACATTAATGTTCAGTATCACTTTGGGAGGGATATGATAGAAGACAAAAAGGTGTTTCTGGTAAAGGTGGACACTTTGAAGAATACTACAGATCCATTGACAAAATATATGAGCTCTAAGAAGTTCTCTTGGTGTAGAGAAACAATGGGCATTGTAAGGCTGGATAAATGACTAAGCTCTCTTGTGGCCCCCTGTGGAAAGAAAACAACAAGTGGGAGAATGTTGGGTTGTGTTATATTCTTTCCATGACTAGCCCACGTAGTTAACCGAGGGTTAGTGGGCTACAGGTCACAGGGGGTTTGAGGGGCACCCGTAACCCCACTTTATGGGTGTTTCCCTGGAAAATTTTGGTTTTGGACCCTATGTTAGGTTGGGCGGGCCCAGCTATGGTTTTGTGCATGATTTTCGCACATGTTTTTGGACACGATGGTTTTCGGTCCATGGTTTTGGACGCGATGTTTTTTCGGTCCATAGTATTGGATGATTTGGCATGTATAAATATGTATTGTAACATTGAAAGGAACATAATGAAAAATCAAGCTGGTAGTCCCTATTTTGGGATCTAGGGAAAAATCTCTGTGTATATGTATCTTATGTGTTATGCTCTCGCATTTTTTAATTTATGTGTGTTAGAATTCATATGCAGGTAATTTCTGTACGGGATTAAAACCTACATGATCAAAGAGGTGGTGGTAGGTGGGGCTACCTCCGATATCTTGTACAATGAATTACAAAAAGAAATAATGAAAACACGAGGCCTTGAATCATACACAACATGTCGCCTCCACAAGTATGGTTGGCCTAATAGTACATCACAAACATCTAGAGGTGTAACATCACACAATACCTCGTCTGTGAAGGGTTTGATGTTGTAGGGAAGGTGGCACTACTGGTGAACTCGGAGGTCTCATCCTTCGTGAAGCCACTCGATACTGTACGCCTGCGGGTGTGGTGTAGTAGGTAGGCCCAACCACTTCAAGACCTCTATTGAAATGAGGTTCTTTTGGCTCCCACTATCAATAATGAATTGCAAAGGCAAACCTTTCACCCACATCTGTGAGTGGAAAAGACGCTCCCCCTCCTCTGTATCTTCGGGCTCATTCTTTTGGATCTTGGCGGTGGAAATAGTGACGTTGGGCTCTGCATCAATGATCTACATCCGCTTACCATTCCACTTGTCAGGTTCTGACTCTGGGTTGGAACATGCATTTGATTCTGAAGCCTTCAACTCGGCCACCAACGACTTCTTGGTCTGACACTCACTTGTGTTGTGAGTGGGGCTCTTGTGGAACTAACACCACTTTCCTGTGTCCTTCTTTGACTTCGTGGTGTTGTTATTTTATCACAGCTTCGAGGGGTTGTCTTGGGTCACCCAACCTTGGCTTTGTCCTTTGGTCTTTGGATTTACAGATCCAAAGTCTCGCTTCTTCTATTTAAACTTCTGCTCAATTTTGACAGTGTGTCGATACGCTGTGCCAAGTGAGGAGATGCTTAGGAACTCCATCTCTTCTTGGATGTACTTGTGTAAACAGTCACGGTATTGAGTACCAAATGTAGCTCAAAATCCTTGATACCCAACTGTGTGCAAAGGGTATGAAAAATGTTTGTGAACTCTAGCACATCTTGGTCCCTTCCCTGCCACAGCATGGTCCACTTTATGTATTTGTCCTCATAGCTTTTGATAGGGTAGTATTGCTCCTTGATGGCATCCCAGAATGAATTCTAAGGGGGTGAGGCTGAAAATAGTGAGCTTTTACTTTCATCCTTCTACTCGTAGTAGGTTTCCCACTAGTCCTTGATGTGGGGGCTGCTTTGAGAAGAGAAAAAATAATATTTTCATGACTGGAAAAATCATGAATAGAAAAATAACCCTCTAGCAGATTTAACCATTTATCGATGACATCTGCATCTATCTGACCCTCAAATATGGGGATCTCAGAATTAACTTGTACCTTAAATGGTGTGGCATTTCCAGAGTAGTTGTTGGAAGCCGATGCGTCGCCCCTAGGTAGTTGCTAAAGGAACTGCGCAAAGATGTCCATCATCGCATTCCTTTGTCGCAATATTTTGATAGGATCTCCTACCCCCTCATCTTTCTTTTCATCTGCCATGGGAGGCCGTTGGAATTTGCAAGGCTGGTCTTGCAAAGGTTCGACCAGTTCAAGCCCTAACTCCTTATATCCTGACCTCATTGGGGACATGCAAAGAAAAACAAAGAAAAAGCAAATCGCTCTTATACCATTGGTCCAGATTTAAATAGGAATGCAACAAATTACAGAGATAACCATAAATAGAGATATGCAGTGGAAATAATACTTCATTTCATTACTATAAAATACTGAAATATGCTTACAAATAGAAATGGAAAGAAACTAGCTAGGGCAATGGTAGCTTATCTTTGAGAAGAGATGTGGTGGCTACATGCCTCTGAAATATGGTACTATGAGGCTCAAAGGCCTATTTATTGTTAAGAAATAATGGAAAACCCTTAACATCCCAAAACCTAACCCTAGAAGATGAAACGCCAAATTGTGGGCCTTGTTTTTGGTAAGTTGGTACATCAACTTCCCAGGGTCATAACTTTGGCACCCGATCTTTATTTGACGTGTACAATAGCTCGTTAGAAAGATATATCCGAGCACTATAACTTTGGGAATAGAAACATTGGACTATGGATCCATGTTGTTCCCAAATTTTCCAAAAAGCATCATTTAGGGCCTCAAAATGGCTCCAGAAGTTTAGGACCCAAAAAACTACTAAAAATAGTAAATTGTGCTACAATTACAGAAACTGAAAAAATGAAAGAGACATTTGTGGGGGTTTAAGTGGGATAGGTGGGTGGCCACCAACATCCACCTGGATCATTAGATTACTCGTTGATCAAAGACAACATTTAAAAAAAATATCGAGGGGAAGGGAGTCTCAGGGATACCCTCCTCCTATCCTTTAGTTATTTCTCCCTTCTAATCATAAAGGCATATAACTAAGCTAGGCATATAGCAAAATTCAGGGAGATCAATTGCCTTGACATTCACTTATTTGTGGAACACATTCGGGAGATGGCGATGCATTCTTGTCTCAATGGAAATGGAATAGGAATACTGCCATTCCTTTTAATGAAAGAGATAAATTGAAAGAAGGAGGGAACCATTGGAGTTTGTTTCCTTTTGGAGAACCAAGGGCATGGGTTCTAACCTCACATTATTGAAATGCCTATATGGTTTGGTGAGAATTTCTGAGCGTATTGATATGTTGCCTGCGAATATATATACGAGTATGTACTCTCTTAACTTTCATTGTGAATTAACTATGTATGCAAAATTAGTGATGGAAATTCTTGCATTCTTCTTATTTAATAAGCGTAGTAGGTAGTAAAAAGAGGAGCCTTCTTTTACGAGTGAAATTTTATTACTACATGCGTTATCATGATTGGATACAAACAAACAATACCAAAGAAATGTAGATTCCTATTCTTGGAAGCATGAAGATAAAAATTAGGTTCTTAGAGATTCTTGAAAAAGAATAAGTACTTATATGCATTAAAAGTTAAGGAATCTTTTTTTTTTTAAGAAAGAGCATGTGTTCAAATGCAGTAAAAATTTAAAGGAGTCGTGTTTATTTCCTAAGAAAAATCATAGATTCACATGCATAAACATTACCTATTGTGATTATCTTTCTTTTGAAAAATATGTAGTTGCATGCATGAGAATTATATATTGTGTTAAGATTATTTTTGGAAGGATTCTTGTGCTTTAAACGATAAGAATCAAGATTAGTTTCTTGGAAGCTTGCTTATAAAACATGTGCATATAGAAAAGAACCCATGTTTTATTTTAGAAAATATTTGGTTTTTATGCATAGAAGGAATGGCGATTGTGTTAAAAGAACACAAGTTCCATGCACAAAAATATTTTAAGTCATGTTATTTTTCATAAAGAATGCATGTGACCTTTGTTTGAGAAAAGATAAAGAAATTGAGTTATTTTATTAAAAAGAGATTGCATGGAATTATGTGTGGAAATTAGACTATTAGTTCCTTTGAAGTTATTCACATGATTCCTATGCATTGGATTCTTAAAGAGAACCACTAGACCTTTAAAGAGGAAATAGGTTCTTGCATGCACTAAAATAGATTTATTATGCCAGATATTTCTTGAGCGGATATAACTTATTTGTATGCACAAAATAGAACAACTATGCTTGATATTTCTTGAGAGGAAATATGTTATCTGCATGCATAAAAAATAAATAATATGTTTGTTACACGTCATTTTATCACCATGACACTTGACTGTTAAAATGGATCTCTCACCATCCATAAACATGTTCCATTACACTCCCTTAGAGGTAAAACAATAAAAAAACCTTTGAAGAAGATGCAAATTTTGGATAAAAATGACTTCATAACTTGTTTAGTTTGACCTACGCCCTTTTCCTAGTTATTTTTTGTGCATTTGCATTTTCTCTCCTTGAAACTCATGCAGAATTATGCTCTCTCTTCCACTATAGACTGTGTAGATAACTCAAAGAAAAGTAAAAACAAAATGTGAATTCCAGAAGCATTGTTGGGCGAATATATCCCAACTGAAAGCTTCTAGCTCATATCTATTCGAGCCATACCCCTCAAATCATGGAGCTAATTCCCTCTCATCCAGGAACCCTGATCCCCCAATTATAGGATCTTTTCCTTCTCTTTTGGATTTGAAACTTCTTCCTCTTGGCCTATAAATTGACTACATGCTAGATGGATTAGGAGGTTTAGAAGAGATGGACTTATGTTGTTGGATTTAGATTGGAAGGCCTACCATCTAAAGAGAGGGTTGGAGGCATTTGGGAGGAACCTCATGACATCAAGGCAAAAGTTGTAAGGCTCTTCTTTATCCTTGAGACAATAAAAATGAATCATTTTTTCCATTGTATTGTCTTACTGAAATGATGAATGATTTATGTCTCTTTTGATATTCATTAAGATGATTCCAATTTCTAATCTCATTCATCATTAGATTAAGATTGTTTGAATTATTATATTGGATACACCTTTGATGTTTCTTATGTCTATGATTTCAAATATTTTTTACCACTGAGAAGATGCATTGGGATGGAGAAAGGATCTCCATCAAGCATTTTATGAATAGCTAAGAGCCTTATTTTCATTCTCTTGTATTTACAATTCAAATGGGGTAAGCTTAGGAAAATATTTATTCAATTATTTGTTTGTTTCTAGTTTCCTTTATGATCTCAGGAGATCGCTCTTGGTAGCAAGAGGGATTTATCCACCTAACAAATTGGCGACTCCATTGGGGACCGTTACTGTTCTCTTCTCTTTCCTTGGTTTTTCTTTCCGATCATTTTTCTTTAGCTGGACCTGAGTGTTAGCAAATTTATGATCTTTCATATCTTCTGGTTTGATTTCTTGATTTTTTTTATTTTTTCTGGGGCTTCTCATTTCTGCGTAGTTTCTATTCATAAACAAAGTGCATATCTTTGCATTTTTTGCCCCAACAACTACACGCATGCGCACTAGACTATACTACTCGCCTGTGTAGTTCCTAGATTTTTTTGAAAAAATAGGTTTTCTCTTAGTCATAGTCTAAATTTTAGTTTCTTAATGTGTCATCATATTTATTTTGATTATCAAATACCTTTTATGAACTTTTTTCAGTGTTTTGGTGAGTTCTTTTTTGGAATCAATCCCTTTTGCAAAATTGATTAAGGTTTTGTCTGGCTTATTTGTTGATTGGTCAAAAAGAGATAGGTTGTTCTCAAGATCACTGTATTCCTGTATTTTACTGTCAATTACACCAGATCCGTTATTAATCTTGATTTTTTGTGATGAAATTCTTTGTTTAATCACACATTAGGGTTTCTAAAAAATTGGTGTGTTTTGTGAAGAATTTCTTTCATTGCTGAATGGTAAAAAGGAAATAATTTCTTCTCATTTTTGAAGTATTTCATAATTATACTTTTGACATTATTAAGCTAAAGAATTCATTAGGAAAAAATCATTTTTTCCAAACTCTTGATTGGTTTATGTGTGTTTTAATTTTTCAAGTGATTAATTATAAAGGCCATTTTGAGTTTGTTTGATCTCTTAGGAAAATTTGAAAACTTAGTTTATTTCTGCATCTGGATTGCATCAAAGTAATTTTAGTGAAGTTTCAAGTTTTTCATTTTATTTAAATAAAATAAAAAAACTCTTACCTTCCCTTAATTAGGATTTCATTGAACAATGGATTACAAATTGCATGTTCGATAACATTAGATTTTTTAGTCGAGTAATAATATCACAAGTTTCACTCTCGTCACCTATTGAGTAAATAACTACCGAGTAACACAACGTTAATTAAAATCAATTAGGATTTTATATTTTTTAGGGAACCTACCACCTACTGTAGCTTATGTTGTAGGGCTTTGGAATAGAAAAGTGAGTAAACTTTCCAAATCTACAGACAAACAATATCATCTTGCGATAGGGAGATAAATCCAATTATTTCAGTTTTTCTCTAGGAAGCTCTTCTAACACATGAGATAAGCATGAGATCATGTCAGAACAAGTGACGTGATCGTACCCACTTCATTGGTTATGATAGAGATATTTTCATGTATTAAAATGTTGCCAAAAGGTACCTGGGGTCACTTGAAACTAAACCTCCAATTAACCATTTTGAGGAGGTTTCAAGGGGATTGATCTTTATTACTCTTCCCTTGCATGTACATTTGATTTATGATTCTCCCCCTAGGAAGAATTGTTGTATTTGGTAACCTTAGTGACCATAATCCTAGGGCTATTTCCTAAGGTGACGGTGGAAGGAAGGTCATGTTGTAACTGGAACAGATGTTGGCTAGACCCACTTATATGTTTTGGAGTATAATCTTCGCTTGAGGTGTCATAAGTGAAGTTATTTGCACCGGATTATTTCATTAAGTAGGTTTTCTATAAACTTTTCACTTTGATCTCTTTGACTTTGGATTTCATCACCAACAAGTGACTTCCCTGTGAAAAGTCAGTTTGCATGGTTTGAATCCATAGATTTATTAGCGCATGTTACTTTGTTTTTATTTTTACCTTTTAGAGAATTTAGGTCTGATTTTGATATTGTGCGAATTATTAATTTAAGGATTCATCGTGGCTAAATTACCAAGACAATCACATACCATGCTAGGTCAACCCCCTTAATATACACCAAGTCATCTAGGAAATATTAAAACTAAGAAATCAAAACCAAAAGGATCTGGGACTACAGATAAACCTAAAATTTCTACTATTTTAGAATCTGATATAACAGGAACTGAACTAGATCAACTAGAAACATCTACTATTCTAGATCTTGAAGTAACGAAATATGAATCTAATCGGCCTCAAACACTAGAATCAGACTTAGAAGTAACCGATCCAAAAATTATTGAACTTATTCGAACAAAATTAGATATTGAAGAGATTTTAGACTCACAATTGACCGAACCAGATATCAAATAACGTGAGTCTGATGTTTCTAAACATGAGCCACCTTCAACTACTTTAGCCCCTACTCATGCTCAACGTTCACCATGAGTAAAACTTCTTATGACCTATATTCTACCTCGTGGTTGTATTAGCATTGAATAAATTATCTCAGGAAAAGAGGAAGAATCGCCACGTACACCAGTTTTTACCGGTGATCAGACAGATATTCAGGAACTTCTTTTTTCTACCTTTTGACCTGACCCTTAGTACTTTACACACTTGAAAATTTTAGGTCAAGGCATTCCATAATACACAATGCCTTATTCTACTTACCAGGATTTGATATGTCTAGAATTATTTTTGGAGATAGGTCGTCAGATACTTCTATGTTTTCTACTTCTCCATAATCAACTCTATATGCTGGCCCATCAGCCCCTCATGGATATCAGTCTCTTTCTAGGACTTATTCAGGAGTTTCTCCTTCAATTCAACCTTCAAATATGTCAACTAGTTTAACTGATTCTAATATTCAGGGCTTGACATCTAATCAGTATGTAAATATGATTTCCAGCAATGTAGATAATCCTAAAATAAATCCAACAGATAGTTAATACCCACTTGGGGGGAAACCATGACATCCTCCTCTTGGAGGAAAACCTTTAGTTGGATCTTATCCTACAGTTGGAGGGCAACATTCTACCAGAAATTATCCAAGTTTTGGTCAGATACCTTAAGCCAGTTTAGGTCAACCTGTCATATCTCAACCCATTATTGGTACTTTATATCTTGGGATGAACAAAATATGGAATCCTTCATGTAATCAGTAACCAACACAAGTTTCTCCTCAAGTGCCAATTTATCAACTTGTTCAACCTATTGGACAACCTATTCAATAAATTCTTGTTCAAGGAATTCCTATACAAGTCCAACAGCTTGTCCAAAGTAACCGATCAACACATGTTCAGAAACCACTCTAGAAATATGTCCCAAGTTCTCCACAAACCCTGGTTTAGTCTATTGTGCAAACATCTATTCAAAATCTAGTTTCAATTTCACCACAAACTCCCATCCCAGGAGTATCACAAGTAACTGTTCCAGCTAATTCTCAAGTTATGGTGCATCTGACTACTCAGGCTATTCCTTAGGCATATGCTTATCAAACTATTTCTACAATTCAGTCTATACCCCAAATGCCTGTGGTATAGTCTAGTATACCATATATGTAGACATTGTTTCAGAGACAAGCTTTTCAAGGTCAACCCCCGAGTCAATTTTTTCAAGGCCAACCTTTTCAAATTCATTTGTTCTAAGGTGAACCTTTGTAGAATCAACCCTATCAGGGACAATTTATCCAGGGTCAAATGGTTCAGGGTCCTCCTTTCCAGAATCAACCATACCCCAGACATACTTTTCAAGCACCCATTCAACTACAATTTGGTATGCCTCATCTTGGATATCCTGGAGGTATGCAATTCCAATTTCTCAGGATATTCTAGGATATCTTAGGTATCCCCCTCTAGGAACAGGACTAGTTCCTCAAGGTTATCAATACCCATAGCAGCATATGAACTGTGAATTACCATTTATTATAACTTTGGATTTACTGAATCTATCTTAGTTAAGAAATGATCTCGTTTTCTATCTACCATTTTGGCTGGTGATCCCTACAAAGTTTGCCAGTGACATTTCAAAATTTGAAGGTAAATTAGGAGAGGACCTATCAAACCACGTTATGACTTATCATCTTTGGTGCACATCGAATTCATTAATCGATGATTCCATTAGGTTACGACTTTTCCAGTAGACCTTAACTAGTTCGGTAGCCATATGGTATGCTGAATTACCACGATCTTCTTTTAGTAATTTCAACACCCTTACCACTTCTTTTTTGAAGCATTTTTAGTTACCCATCTGATATGATAATGGCACTAAACTTTTAACTTCTCTAAAACAGTCGACGCCCAACCATATTTCAGATCATATTGATGAATGGAGATGATGACATTGTTTAGTTAAATTTTATATCCCGGATCATATTTTAATTCAATGTTTTATAAAATCACTTTTTCCAATAATTATTAAAGATGTTACCAAAGGTGGCGTTGTAACTAAAGAGCAAGTTATCGCTCAGACCTAGTACTTATATCTTTTTATACTCAATCTGGCACTTTGTATGAAAGAATTCATGATTTTCTCGTCCTGGCCAAACCAACCAAGCTATTACAAGATCACATGTCATTGATGGTGTGATTGGTCATGTTAGCCAATAATCTAAGACTAAAAAGAAAAGTTCTAAGAAGATTCAGATTTTGGCATTACCAGATTCACCCGAAGAAAATCCTTCTACTGAAATTACTTCTGAAATAAATGTCGTAGATTCATCTACTGGCAAGAACAAGCAATCCAGAGGTAAAAATAAAGGAAAAAGGAAAGACAAAGAAAACATTGCTTCCAAGGAGAAATCAAACAAGAATGAACCATCTGATGAAAAGAAGAAACCTCACTACCCTTGTTGAATATTTGGTGATGATCACCCACTCCTGTTGTTTTGAAGGATCCATTTCCTTCTCAATACAGTAAGATGGTGTCCCATAACCCATCTTCTTATTCCACATTGGCAGACATCATGGCGATGTCTTCACAAGTTATGGTGGCTATGAGACCTAAAGCCTACAGATCTAAAAGTCCTAGTGTAGATGGAAATGATTCTAGTTCACCTAGTCATTCTTCCACATCAGCTCATCCTCCTTCTGAACCTTCACAAATTAAAAAACCTAATCCCGATATGATAACATGACCACCTCTTAAGGGTGTTCTTCGAAATTCACATTTTAATTCTCATGCTAGAGTTGCTCAGCATTACAACATTGTTGAAGATCTCGCTATGTCACCTTCAGGGATGTTGACTCTCAAGGTGTTGCAGACTTGTCCAACACAAAGGAAATTACTATTATCATCCATAGGAGAATTTAATACCAAGGACTCTAATCTAATCATTTTTTATCTCAAAAATAATGTATCGGGACTCCCACATCAACTAGCCTTCCAGATACTAGTTTTTGTCAAAACCAAATGAGTTTTTCGAATGATAATTGACAAAGGAGTGTTTGCATGCATTATGTCTATTGATTTTTGGAGAGATTTAGGTTCTCCAACTATCAATCAGTCTCCCACAAATTCTAAATCTTTGATGGAAGAGGCTTTTGACCTTATGGAATTTTGAACGGCCTACCTTTAGAATTAGAAGGTAGAACGACTACAATTGAAGTTGAGGTCATTGATGCTCAGCTTTATTATAACCTTTTATTGGGACAAAGTTGGACTTATGCCATGGCTTCCATGGTATCATGATTTTTTTGAATGATCATGTTTCCTCATAAAGGAAAAATTACAAAAATAGACTAGCTATATTATCACACTTCGGACCCTAACTCTATTGGTAGTGTTCCTTTTGTTGGAAAATCGGTTATTGCTATGAGGATGTTGTTGGTGGTGTTCTTAAAGACTCGTCTCTTATGGGAACTTTCGCGTTCCCTCCACCAAATAATCTTCATAATTTTTCCCAGGTCAATATGAGTACATCAAGTACTTTCGAATCTTTTGGTCCTTGGAAAGTGCCTTCAGAGTTAGAATTAGACTTGTACGACATTCAAATGCCTCTTATCCCTTTTGAATTGGCTTATCAGGCAGTTCAATACTTTTCCAACCCATCACCATATGAAAATGGTCGAGTGAATATGATTTCCAATGATTATTCTCATTTGTCACGTTTAGAACCAATATCAATACCTGATCATTTTGATAAAGAGTTAATAACTAATGAAGGCATCATGGAGGTAATGAATTTGGATGAAATGCCATGGGACGATTACCATCATCACTCATCTTTCTTTCCATGCCTTGGTAAAAATAAGAATGATTTTTCATATATGTTTTCACCTGAGATTGGTTATGATCCTGAATGCCCGATGCCTATCCTTCATTCTGAATTTGAAAAGAAATTAGGAAACATATTAGAAACTATGATAATTAACATTTCAGTGAAACAAGGAATTACTAAAAATTTTAATATAGCTACTTCTTGTTCTTTTGAAGAAATTCAAACATATAAATCCCTACTCTAGGAATTTTGTGACATTTTTGCCTGGTCTTATGAAGAAATTCCAGGAATTAATACTAGTATTGTAGTGCATGAAACTAAAACTTATCCAGATGCCAAACTTGTTAGGCAAATATTGTGTCCTATGCATCAATGAAAAGTTGATGTTATAAAAGATAAATTTGAAAAACTATTAAAAACATGATTTATTTACCCTGTTCCTTTGACTGATTGTGTATCCAATATTGTACTAATCAATAAGAAGCAGGGAACCATTAGAGTATGTGTCGATTACAAGGACATTAACAAAGCTTGTCCAAAGGGAAATTACCCATCCCCGTATATTGATCAAATTTTTGATGATTGTGACAGAAACGAGATTTTCTCTTTCATGGATGGATTTTTCGGTTACAACCAAATAAACATACTCCCTGTTGATCATCGTAAGACTACATTCATCTATCCATGGGGAAATTTCGCTTATCTAAAACTCCCATTTGGTTTGAAGAATTTTAGTGCAACTTTTCAAAGAGAAATGTCTTACGCATTTCATGATATCAAACACATTATCCATCCCTACCTAGATGACCTACCAGCTCACTCATGGAGACGAAACGGCCATCCAACTCATTTGGGAGTAATCTTCATTAGATGTAGGCACTACAATATTCATTTGAATCTACACAAAATTTTTTTTTGCATACAATCTAGTCGACTACTAGGATTTTTTGTTTCGAAAGAAGGCATTCGTGTCGACACTCTTAAGGTAGAGGTGATCCTAAACTTATCTACCCCTTTTAATCTTCATCAACTCCAAATTTTGCAAGGGAAAGCAAAATTTTTACATAGGTTCATACCTAACTATGCCGATCTAACTAAAGGTTTTACCCAACTTTTGAAAAAGGGTACTCCTTTCATTTGGGACAGGCTTGTTGAAAAATATTTTGATGCATTGAAACACGTGTTGACCCATGCATCGTTATTGCATTTGATTGATTATCATTGGGATTAATTTCTATATCTATCTGAGTCAGATGCCACCATTGGCATGGTATTAGTTCAGGAAGACGAATCTAACAACAAACATGTGATATTTTACTTAAGTAGAAATCTCACCAAAACTAAGATCAAGTATGCACATGTGGATAAATTAGCTTTGGAGGTCATTCAATTTGTTCAGCATTTTCGTCACTATATACTCTTGCAAAAAATAAGTCATTTTGGATTGCAACCCTATGATGTATATTGTTACCACAAAATTGCTAGGGGAAAAGTATTCCAAATGGATAATCATCTTACTAGAATTTGATTTTGGAATTTAAAATATCTAAATCAAGGAAATCATTAGTTTTCACTAAATTATTATGTGACTTTCCCTATACTGACACAGAAACAGTGGTATAAGATTCTTTGGTAGATGAATCTCTCTTTGTGATGAGTACATCTAATCCTTGGTATGGAGATATCATCACATATCTTCAAAACCAAACTTTTAGGAATCGTTTATCTCGAACTCATCGTCATCGCATCTGCTACTAATCCCAGCAATATAACATTGTTGGTGATACTTGTTATTGTCCCAGTGTTGACTCTAGATTTCGACGTTGCCTAACTCATCAAGAGTTTGAAAAAAGAACTAAATCATTTCCATTCTGGAGAGTGTGGGGGTCATATGTCTGGTTATGTCACTACCCACGCTAGCTATTTCTAGCCTTCAATGTTTAAAGATTGCATAATCCTAGTCAAAAAATGTCACAATTTCTAGGTTTATGATCGGAAGATGTGAGCGTCCCCGACTCCTCTTCACCCTATTACAGCTGTTGGTCCTTTTTCAAAATGGGGAATATATTTCATCACATGTAACCCTCACTCAGCTGAGGGGCATGGGTATATTATCCTTGAAATTGATTATTTTAAGAAATGAGCAAAGGTGACGCCTACATACAAGGATGACGGCAAAACTGCAACAATTTTCATTGTCAATCATGTGTTTGCTCGATTTGGTGTCCCACAGGCCATTGTTATGAACCGTGGTAGCCATATTCACAATTTTATTATGACTGAACTGTCTGCACAGCTCAGCCTGCGCCATCATAGCTTTGCCCACTATTATCCACAAGAAAATGGTCAAGTCGAAGTTGTTAACAAAGTTTTAACAAACATGATTAAATGGATAATTGGAATTCATAAATGAAACTGGCATACCATGCTTTTTTCATCCTTGTGGGCATACCATACTATTACGAAAACATCTACACGTTTCACTCCCTTCCAACTAGTATATGGTTTGGAGGTACGTATACTGATTGAATGTGAAATTCCATCTTTCAATCTAGCCATCAAGTTATTACCAGCTACCTATGTAGAGGAAGAGCGTTTTTTTCACTTAGGACGTCTAGATGAAACTCGCTATGAGTCCACACTGGCTAGCAAGGCTCATAAAAATTGAGTTAAGGCTCAGTTTGATCAAACTATGAATCCTTGTTCTTATGCTAAAAGGTGATCTAGTCTTGGTCTACGATCAGGCATATGAAAAATTAGGTGCAGGTAAATTCGATCCTATGTGGCATGGCCCTTACATTGTAAAATGTGTACTAGCCAAAGGGTCCTATAAGTTGGTCAATTATGATGGTGTTTCTTTAGGAAAGCCCAGAAATGGCCTCTATCTGAAGAGATATTATGCATAAATTATTTTATGAAGAACTTTACATTACTTGTATCATATTTCTATAGGTGTGTGCAATATTTTTAGCATTTTTATAGTTCACTACTACTTTACCTACTTACCTTGTTTTACACTTGATTTGAAAATGTCGACGTCCCCTCAAACTTACACTGGCTTTATCAATTGTGCTAGTCATAGTACTTGAAACTTGTCTTCCATAGCTTGGGTCATTTATTCACCAAGTGATGCATTAGTTTCAAGTCATGTGATATGCCTTGGTCAAACAATGAACAATATAGCAAAATATAGTGTATTTATTGAAATATTATCTGACGCCATCTCATTTGGCATTCGTCATTTGATCGTTAGGTTAAATTCGCAAATCATAGTATTACATTTGAACAATGTCTATACAGTAAGAAGTCCATCAATGTTAAGAATGTTTTTACAGGTCCGTGTTTTGGAAAGGTTGTTTGATTACATTGAATATCAACACATTTCTAGAAATTCAAACACAATAACCAATAAATTAGCCAATCATGTGTTAAATAGACATTTGCAACATTTTTAAGTACAAACAATATACATCCATAGATTGAACAAGATAAATTGAAATGAAAATTAGTCGACACCATTAGATAAAGTGTGTTATAAAAAAAATGTCATCCAGGGACATAAGGCCCCGTGGCCTTTATCATCCAAATATGTTGATATAAAAATCAAAATGTATCCCTAGAAGACTAAGCAGCTAAGCATGATGACGATCATGATAACATACTATAGCAAGAGTAACCTGACGTAATAAGCGCCTTAACAGTCCTAGAACCCCAACAACGTGCCTTTGCTGCCAGAGAGAAAAATCACTAGTCCCATTCTTTGGGATATCTATGGTTAACCTCTCTAGGTTGTGCTCCATATCATTCAGTGCATTTGTTGCATATGGGTTTGGTGCTACAACTACTAAAAACGTCGTAGCCATGTCGGTCGAACTAGACCCACATATACATAAGAATTTCTAATAATTAGCCTTGAAATACAAAAAACATATAAAAAATTAAGAAAACATCAAAATGAGAATTTTTTACCTAGGTCACCCCATTGCATCCCTACCAGAAGTGGGATATCTGGATCACCCCTGTAGTCCATCCCTAAATATGAGAAATCCTTAATCATGGTGACTTGTTGACCCAGCCACACAAAACCTCAGGAGTTTATTTCACCAACGGAATATCACCTCCATGGCGAGCCATAATTGAAACCCACCTCAACATCTATGGATCTCAAGTTCGTGCCTCATCCACCAAAATATATTGTGGCATGAGGAATGAATCCTCTCTAGAGTGAAAGAAATAAGAATGGAACCATAACCAAAATTTTTCAATTTACCACTCTTAGCTCTAGTCAATTTCCATTTCATATTGGAAACCACTCCCTCACACTAGTTAAATATCATGGGTTGTCAACGTTCCATGACCGTCTTCATCTGGGCCTTTGTGGCCAAGTGAAGAGTTGCGATGCCACACAATTTGGTAATGGTGGGATATATGGTTCTCAAGGCCAGGTTCTCAATGGTTTTGATATCAATCCTGCCATCCTTGAGATGTTCATTCCCATAGTATCGTCATAGGTATCCAACAGTAGTATTTCCACCTAATCTTTGCCCATATAGCAAAATATCAAACCCTCTGCGGGAAAGCCAGGTCAAAAAATATATATCATCGTCATCAATGGAGAGATGATGATCCCCGATCACGAAAAATTGATCTTGGACATCCCAAGTTCTCACCAAACATGTCATGAGCTCTATTTGAGCTTTCATTCTCAAAATTATCGAGTATTTATAAAGGCCACAATTTGCGAGAGCTTGTAAAGTTATCGAATCATCCAAAGTCGTTGCATTTTTATTTTCATGTTCTCTCTCCCTCCATTCCATTTTTAATGGTAAAAGGTCCTAAAAAGGATAATTAAAGGGAGTTAATTAAACATTAAAATAAATTTGCAAACTTTTGGGGGGGATTTTCCACGTTTTTTGAAAACAGAGGGTAGTTGCACAGTCCATCAGGAGAGAAACCACGCAAATTGTGTTTCTACGTACACTAAAAATTATCGATGTGCATTTCCCAATGAAGGGAAACTGTGCACATTTGAGGGAGTTTTTTTCAAAATGGAAACCCCCCAAATAATTAAATGAAGGCTTAAAATTAAATTTTAAATAGGTGAAAATGAAGATATTGGAGAGATCTCTTACCTGGAGGAAACGACTCGTGATTTCATCCATTGGTTTGCTAAAAATCAACCTCAGAGGTTTGGTGGTAAAAAACCCTCTTTCTGCTCTAAAATTGGTTTAAAATCAAATGGTAAAAATTAAAATTAATTTTTAAATTTTTGTAAGTTTTTGGTGATTAAAATATTATTTCTTATACCTTGAGCCTTATAAAAGTCAAATTTTTAGTGTTTTTACCTTAATATCGAGAAGTTATGATAATTTATTGAGTTTAATGTGCAAAACATGTTACAACATAAAAATGGATCATTTTCACTCCGAGCATACTTTTATCACTTTTTCAGCCTCTTGAAAATCATGAAAGAGCAAAACCCTAGAGTCTTCTCTTAAGCCTTTTTCGAACTCTCGAAACGTGAAAACATGGTTGAGCACTTGATTGTTCGAACTCATAAAAATAAATAAAAAATCACCCATTCTGTATAAGTTTACCCCTTTTATGGACTGAACCGACTATTTACGAAAAAGATATATGTTGACTAATTAAGGTCAATAGAGTTCTCTCCTGCATAATTTTATCCTTTTTTGGGCTTGAGGGACTAAATTTAAGAAAAAAACATTGTGGAGTTTGCTTTTGTTTTTCTCGTGACTCCCTAAAACCAAAAAACACTCAGCTTTACTTTCTCTGAGCTCGTTAAATTTAAAGGAGTTTACTTATGTTTTTCTCCTAACTGACTAAAACTGAAAAACACTGAGCTTTACTTTCTCTGGGCTCGTTAAAATTTTAAGGTAAAAGAGTTGAAGGATTTTCCTTTTTGTGTCTATTTCAAGCTCTTTAAAAATTAAAATGACATTGAGTTACCCCTTTACTAGACTTGTAAAAATTAAATAGTATAGGACTTGTTAAACATGACGAGATTGAACCACTCCTTAGGGTTCATTAAAAATACTTCAGAGGGCTCATTTGAACGATTAGATTATATGACAAGCATATGTTATCCTCCTCAAGCTTGTGAAAAAATAAAGAGATACTTGCTAGTAATGGTGGGGGAAATTTGGAAACGTTATTCATTTTACATTCATTATAAAGGAAGTATGTTTCTCTTGAACACGACACTCCATTACACCTATGTCTGGGTTGGGAAATCCATTTGTCTTACAATTAATCGAACCCCATTGAAATTATTCATCTAGTTTTAATTATTATCATTGAGTCAAATGTTCCCAAGTCAATTTTCATGCCACAATGTGTTCAAGAGAAGTTCAACCTTTGTTCATTTTCCTTTGCAAATTTTAGCCTTCAATCACATCGGCCATCCCTGAGTCATTCCTTGCAAACTATTCTTCAAAAAATTGACATTGTGTTTCGTGTCGTAGGCTCTCATGCGATGGGTTACTTCCTATCGACATCATCTTATTATCTAGGAAGTTTATTTAGAAACCTTCAGTACGTTGAGGCTTGCGTGCCTTAATGGCAGGTTTCTCACCTTTGATGATAGGTTCTCATCATTGTCCTTCGATCAAATGATTCTATGAGTATTTGACTCCATATCACCTTTTCACACTCTATATATTGTTCTGAGGGTACCTTGAGAGTCATTTCCATTGTTGGTGTTTTATCTCTCACTTGTTAATGGTTCACATCATTGATCGGAAATCAAGTGGTTTCTACCATGTTTGACTTCAAGACATTCACTCACATGGCTAGATTCATACTATGGATCAAGAGATGGAGATTAAGACCCTTGATGTAGTTTTATCAATCCAGGGTGCGAGGAATTGTATATTCATGATTATGGAGACAAATTCATAGTTGATGGTTGTACTCATACACTGCCTACTATTGATATGATTCTTGATTTTTTTCCGTACTTGTTCATTGAGTTACTTTTACTTTGAGTATGGGAATTCCTAACTCATTGATGATTATATATTGCATTGTAATCCTTGAAGGATTCTTGTAGGTTTATGACCATTGCCTTTGATCTAATCTTTGTCATGATAAAGTGTTTCAATCCTTAAAAAATTACTTTTTAGACTTCTCACTTTAGGGGGAAATTTGTTACACATCTTTTCATAGCCGTGACACTTGAATGTTAAAATGGTTCTCTCTCCATCCATAAACATGTGCCATTACATTCCCTTAGAGGTCAAACAATCGAAAACCCACACTCCCTTAGAGGTCAAACAATAAAAAACCCTTGATGAAGATGTGAATTTTGGTCAAATGGGTTTATAACTTGCTTAATATGGTATGTGCACTTTTCCTAGTCAGTTTTGTGCATTTTCAATATCTCTCCTTGAAACCTAGGCAGAACTATGCTTTGTCCTCCACTATAGACCGCGCACATAACTCAAATAAAAGTAAAAATAAAAAGTGAATTCCAAAAGCGTTGTTAGGAGAATATATCCAAACTGAAAGTGTCTAGGTCATATCTATTTGATCCATACCCCTCAGACCATGGAGCTAATTCCCTCTCATCAAGAAACCCTAATCCCCTAATTACATGATGTCATCCTTCTCCTTTGGATCTCGAATTTCTTCCCCTTGGCCTATAAATTGACTTCAGGTTAGAGGGAATAGGAGGTTTAGAAAAGATCGACTTATGTTTTTGTATTTATATTGGAAGTCTTATCATCTAAGGAGTGGGTTGGAGGCATTTGGGAGGAACCTCATGACATCAAGGCAGAGGTTGTAAGGCTCTTCTCTATCCTTAAATTAATACAAATGAATAATTTTTTCCATTGTATTGTCTTACTGAAATGATGAATGATTTATGTCTCTTTTGATATTCATTAAAATGCTTTCAATTTCTAATCTCCTTGATCATTAGATTAAGCATGTTTGGATTGTTATCTTACATATTCCTTTTATCTTTCTTATGTCTGTGATTGTAGATATTTTTGAGCATTGAGAAGTTGCATTGGGACGAAGGAGGGATCTCCATCAAGAATTTCACAAATAGGTAAGAGGATTATTTTCCTTCTCTTATATTTACATTTCAAACGAGGTAAGGTTAGGAAAAGAGTTATTCAATTTTCTCTTTGCTTCTAGTTTCATTTAGGATATATGGAGATCGCTCTTGTCAGCAAGAGGGATTTATCCATCTAACAATGTTTGATATTTCTTCAAAAGAAATATGTTATTTGTTTGCACAAAAAATAGAAATATTTTTTTTGATCTCTTGAAAGAAAATATGATATTTTCATCCATGAAAAGTGCACTTATGATTTTGGATTCTTCGAAAAGAAATATGCATGAAAAGAATATAATCATTGTGTTATACTTTTTGAAAAGAAACAAGAATTGAATAGTTTGGAGAGATAAATCATTCATCATTTGGAAAAATACATATATGTGCACGCAATAAATAATAACTAACACCTTAGATTCCTTTGATAGAAAAAACATGTTTTTCCTTCTACAATAGACTTTGTAAATAACTCTATCTTGGGAAAGATGTCTTGGAGAAGGGACCTGCACTTACATGCACGATAATAGTATATATTATGTTAGTTTTCCCTTAGAAGAGGACATGAATTTGCATACATAATAATAATAATAATAGCATCTATTGTATTGAAAATATTACTTAGTTTATTGCACAAAGAAGAAGTTGAGGGGCTAACTTTTTGAAAAGGACTATGTGTTTATGGGAGAAGGATCATAGTAAGGTTGTATTTATTTTGACATGGTTTGGTAATTATTTGCTTATAATTATTACATGAGCAGTGTTGTTAGAAGAAGCATGTTGCGATATTATATTTACATTTTATGTATGCACATGAGTAGATGTTGGAGAATTACTCTTAAATATTGATTATTAATCGATTAATACTTTACGTAATCGTGATATCAACGTATGCTGATGACAAGAATGGAAGGAAGGATGGTGACTTGTGGAAAGGATAGATTATGTTTAATATTGTGGTAGGTCAAAAACTAATGGTCGATGTTGATGAGTGTGAGCTAGAGGATTGTCCATTGATGGACCCATGAGGTCACAAAGATATTGAAGATTTGTGGGTAAATGATATCATGATGATTGTAACTAGAGATGTTGTATTTAAAGGATATTTCCTTGTAATATTTTATGACAATGGTTAAGGGATGGACTCCCTTATAATCCATTGAGTGAGGAGTGAACACCCTTACAAACGTTTAATAATATAATTAAATGTTTGCTAGTTTTCACCCTACGGGGTTTCCAGGGTATATTGGTGTTCAATGATGTGATGGATTATTGTGTTAGATTGGTGATGATGATTTATTTTAGGGTGTAATTTTTATAATATCAAATATGTCATTAGCTAATCTAGTTAAAGAAATCATGAAAATGATGCAATATTACGTCATAAAGTTTATTATATTAATATGCTACAATAGTGGTTGTTAATGGTTATGTAACTCACTATTTCTTACTAAAGTTACTCTATATAATGATGAAGATTCTATCTAATAGTTAACGAGGAACTATAATATTAATGTGAATAGTTACCCATGGATAAGTTGTGTAAAACAATTCTAGCTCCATGCATTTTCATGCAACATTACATGTACATGTCACCTTTAATTTTATGTTTTTTATAAAAACATTATAAAGAATAATAATTGTATATAAATAATTAATAAATAAATTTTGTATATTAAATAATAAAATAATAAATACAAATTTAATTTTTTAAATTTGATATAAATAATTAATATATATAAATAAATAATAATAAATATATTTTAAAAAATAAATATGTTTAATAAATTTATATTTATATTTAACTTAATTGATTTAAAAATTTTTAAAATATTAAAATTATTCATTAAAATATTAAATTGAATTTAAGAATTTTTTACCTAGAGGACTTAGACGGACTTATAGTTCAGTACAAAATGTGTAAAGTTTGTAAAATAATTATGTAAAAAATGTTAGATATAAATTAAATAATAATAATAAAATATAATTCAATTTAAAAATTATAAAATATGAAATAGATTCAATTTTTTTTATAAATATATGCATACCAATAAGTAACGTTAAATATTAATGATTAAATTGCCATTTAGAACATATAATTAAAAATATTACTAATTACTAAGGAAATTTAAACATAAGAATAGAATAAATATAAATAATATTATTAATAACCTAAAAACATGTATTGTTAGATCTTTCGCTTTTGTGATCCATAATGTAGTAAGAATGTCTTTCAGATTAATCACATCAGTGTTATTTGGTCGATGTTCCGGACCAGCTAATGAGGATGAACCACATTAGTTCGTTCGAAACATCAACCAAATAATATTGATATTATTAATTCGAAAGACATGCTTGCTACATTAAAAATATTTAATTAATCAATATATAAGAACAATATAAATTTAAAGTTTATATAAATATAAATAATATTATTAGTAACAATTACAAAAAAGGATCTCTGTTAGGGTTTTTGGTGAGGTAGGGTTTTCTGACTTCTGAGTCTTGGCAAGCTAATATTTTCCTTTTGCACACATCTTCCTCCCCTACTCTATTGCTTATTCTCTGACTAGATGGACCCATGTCTGCTCCCCCTAGGCGAGGGGGTTCCCTCTCTCCTTCAAATCTACGCTTTTAGGAAATCAACGCTTTGACCCTAGCCCTTTCGTGTTATGCTTCTTAACCTGCAAAAGATACCCAAATACAGAATATGCGAAGAAAAGAAACCGAGAACACAGAATGGCAATGACTTTATTATTCAGAGAGAAATGTTCACTTGCCTCTTCGAGGGGGCAACCTCCAATAGAGCAGAGCTCGATTACAAAAATAATACACGATGCTCCTCGCAGGGAGTTACTATCCTTTATATATGACTCCTACAAGTAATACCACGGGTCAATACCGTTGATTACTAATACCGTCGGCCCATTTGCGGATTAACCACTTACAATTATTAATATGGGCTTTATTGACTCTTAACTATGACGTGGTCCCATTACATAGATAAGGGGGCTAGGGTGGGACCCTAACATAAATCAAAAGAGCCTGAGCCACAACCTAAACTTTTTGCTTGACCCTAGAGCTAGAGTTATCCATACCTAGATTCAGAGTTGTATCCAAAGATGGAGAAGCCCCTGAGCATGCCTTTCGTTGGTGGCCTTCCTTAAACCATCGTAGGTTGAGACCTCCATTTTTCAAGTTGAGGTTTTTTCTGCAAGTTGATACCTCAATTTTCTAGGTTGATGGTCTCTCTTTTCAAAACATTAGTGACACTTCCTCTAGGAGAAGACTATCAACTTCTTGTTAGATTTTAAAATGTTCTTCGAACTGCATGAAGTGCTCCAGATTGAGACCCAAATGGTCTCCCTTTTCAAAACAATAGGGAGAACTTCCTCTAGCAATACACCTCAGCTTCTTGCTAAATTTAGAAGACTTCTGGGAACTTGAAGAGTCTTGAAGAAAATATTTGGAGAAAACATTATAGCAGACCTTAGAGACCAGGTTAGAGCTTGGATTTGTTGAGAGGATTGGAATCATCATAAGAAGTTGGAGCCTCATCAAGACCAAGTTGAAGCATGGATTTATATTTGAGGAATGGAGTCCTCATTTAGGGCCAAAGCCTTGAAAAAGTCATAATATTGTTGTACATGTTGTAGTCTGATTGTTTGTAATAGGATTGGAGTCCTAACTATTGTTATTAATAAAATTATTTTCCTTATTCTACATATTGTGTTTTGTTTTAACTAGTGATCTTAACTGGCATAATATAAAATTGCAAATAAATATTGATTCACCACCCCCCCCCCCCCCTTTAGTATTTCCAACAAGGCAGATGATGGGGCCTTCATATTTTTGGTTGTTAGACCCTTAAGTCAAGATCATGTGGCTCTCATGGATTTGAACATTGATCTTAGGTAAATTTGGGATCAAATTCTTGACAGTGTAAACCTATCTCTAGTGATGGACAGGTCCCATGGATATATGTTGTAAGCATATTGGATGCAACCATGTTGGTGGGTTAGGACAGAGGTCGAGTGGTGGGACCCAAAGCATAGGAGGATTGGGGTTTCTTGGCCAATATAGGAGTGGACGGAGGTGGATTTTCTAGTAGTCTAGTGCATATCAGAAACATTTTGCTCCAAATGGGTTTTTGCTAGCATGGGAGGTCTATAAAGTGAAACCTTGATGGGTTGATGCTTTATATCATGGTTACGGGATCACATAAACAATTTTCCCAAGCATATTTTTGGTATGTGATATTAAAGTGGTATGCATAGAAGTTGGATATGTCCATCCAAAGGAATTCCCATAACTTCTCTAATCTGGCCAAAATACAAGAAAAGATAAAGTGGGGAAATTTTAGATTTTCCTTTAAAATCTTAAAGGGGAGACTTCCATTTTTTAGATCAAGGACTTGAATCTAGTCAAAAACCTTAAACAGAACATACATAATAGTCTTGGAATTTATAAAAGCTCTTAAATCTTGTTATTTGAAGGGGAAATGTTATAGGATTCACACTAGATAACGGATTATGGTATTGTGTTAAACACCACCATTGTTTTAAATTTGAGGTTGCGTGATAGAGTTCAAAGAACTAGAAACCCCAGTGGATCTCTCTTTTTAGGATGGTGTGTAAGGGGAGGCTCACATCCCATCAGATCATATCCAAAACTTCTTGGGACCCTACATAGTACAACATATAGAAAAATCACCAACCATGGAAGTCAATCATCCAAGGATAAATTCTCTTTTATCTGATCCCCAATACAAGTCTATTATATGAAGATTCAATGGTTTTTGGACCCGATATGATGCATTACACGAGTGGGTATTCTCTACTTGGACCCCTAACTGTGATATTTATTTATGTTGTAAGGGATTCTTTATTGTTCACTTCGACACACAAAAAGATTTGGAGTACATCCTTTTTGAAGGGATATAGTTTTGGGGCAAAGTTGGGCTCTTCATCACTCCATGGTTCATAGAGTTTGACACTATAAATATGGTGGTTTCAATAATGCCAGTTTGGGTGAGACCACCCAATCTCTCCCTTGCTTTCTGGCACCATCAGTGTTATGAAACCAGCTCAAGAAAAGATAGAAAAGATAGACCAACACCTTATAATTCAGCCTCTTCGAGGGGGAAACCTCCTTTACATTACATAAATGAACAATTCTTGGATGATTCAAATGAAAAGACCTCCTCTCTTTATATAGGAGTCTAAGGGGTCATAACATAATCAGAGCCTACATAACAATAATAATGTAAGGGCACAATAATAACAATAGTGGGCTTCTATGGGGCATAATAGTAACAATATGGGCACTACATGGGTACATCAATATAATAAGTGGGTTGTACTGATAACAATAAGGGGTTACACTAGTAGTATAGGGGCCTAACAATCAGGTCCTAGAATATATTGGAAACACTCTGGGAAAATTCAAAAATATGGACTTTGACTTAACAGTTAAAGGTATATTTACTTTTTCCAAAATTTGAGTAAAGATAGACCTCAACAAAGTATACGTGATGACATCCAACTGAAATGTAAGAACTTTTAATGGACCCAAGTACTAGATTATGAGAACACGACATTCATATGTTGAATTTGTTTTTAAATAGGACACTTGCAGAACAAATGCATATAGGAAAAAAGGATCACAAAAAATAAAAAGAGAAGGCCCATAAGCCAAATGGATGGCAGGTATCTAACCCTCAAATGTCTGAAGAAGAAAAATAGACCATGGAGAACCACCCAAATATGAATGCACGGGCTCAACATGGTAACCAAGTATATGAAGGTGTTGTGGTTCAATCAGGAACTGGATTATTAGAGCTACAAGCATAAGAGTTACAAAAAGAGGAAACACACCAAGAAAAGGGAATGAGAGGTATAAATAGAACTCATGTATCTGAGAACTTGGACTAAGACAAAGAAGTCCCTTTGCAGACATCTAGAAACGAATTCGAAATGGTAACAGCTGATCTCAACTAGGGGGTTTAGCAAAAGGTCTAGAAAAACAAAGGCAAAAAGGATAATTTAAGTGATTTTTATCACACTTAACTCCAGAATAATTTATGTATTTTTTTAAAAAAATATTTTTATTTCTCATCAACTAAAATTTTGAAATCGTTGGATGCTTTCAACATCTACATAATGGAAATTTTTTCCTTGTTTCAAGATGAATAAAATTATGATTTTTTCCTCTGAAAAAAGACACCTCCTGCAAGATTCTTAGGGTTATTAGGGCTTCCGTTGAACTGTTATGACATGTTTTAACATTCCTTCTAGGTATTTTACATCATTAAAAGCTCTTTTCCATCATTCCTAGAGTCATGGATTTATTCCTAGGGCTAGGGCATCAATCCTAGGGCTAGGGATTTGACATGAATGACAAATTCACTCAACACAATCTTGTGGGAAAACCTTCTCCCAAGGCCTTGTAAAATCTAATTTATCAAGTGGTGCATGCATCCTACCTCATGGAAAATAGGTTCCAAGTTCTTTAACATATATACCATTCTTCACTCAATCAAGATTTTATGTCACATACTTGAACCTTCGCACATTAGAGCATTTTCTTTACATTCAAATCTTAGCATGTCATAGAGTTTTCTCTAGGTTTAAACTCCAAACAAACATGAAATGACTCAATGTAATATATGTTGCGAGATCACAATGTGTCATTTAAGTTCATTAGTAAAGACATTGTGTAGAAATTTTGAATAATTTAACACATATTCAATGGAGATTATCCTGATCATGTACTATTGCGGAAAACATACACAATACATAAGCTCCTCTACGTTGATCATCAATATAGCAGCATCAATAACAATAAAACATCAAGAGCATTCACACATTAACACAGTATGTATCCCGGGGAAAGCATCTCGCTAAAAACCCCAACTATCTGTATATTAATGATTGAGTCATGTAACATTACACAGCATAATACTTCTCACAAGTATCTCCACCTCTGTTACACACAATACAGCTCAGATCTGAATCAATCACTGGCTCAAATCTCTTCCACTGCTTGCCTGCCTCCGCTGCTCAATACTGCACAAGAA
>APFE030638553.1:0-16177 GCA_000404065.3 Pinus taeda | reverse complement strand
AACATTAAATTCATTCTATTTAGTGATAATATGATTTACAAGAATATTCATACAGTTCAACATATCAAAACATTAAAATTCAATTTAATGTTAATATGATTTACAAGAATATTCATACAGTTATATATCGTAAACAATTGGAAGAATATTTTAAAAAAAAAATCAATATATTATTAACATGGATTTGCAAAATATTAAGTTTGAATATATTACTAATATAAATCTGAGATTTGAAGTTGGAAAGGGAGAATTTTATTCATTTCATACTCTCAATAAATATTATAATATATGTTAAGAAAATAGCTATTACAATACTACATTACATTACATGACTTTCTTTTTCCCCTGGGAAAAAGTCGTAATTTCTATTATAGATAAGAAATTACATTTTGTATATGCCGAAGCATTCAATATATAGGTAGCTGAGCCTAACGAGTTCTTGGACTGTTGGAAAAGTTAAACAAAATTAGCATAATTGTCTCCACGCAGGGAGCATATCAAAACTGTGTACTGTGAGAGTTTAGATTTATAGCCGTGCTCTACGCAGAGAGCCATATATATATATTGTAAATAACAAATAAGTATAGCGCTGTTATCAGATCTAGCCAAAAGATATATGTACAAACTAAACTATAAGCAAAATATACTGTGGTGGGCACTAATGCCCATCACCCATATGGTCATCAAAAGGTCTGTGATAATGCTAGTAGTAAGTGCCATCGATCTCCTCCTGTATCAACCAATTGTTTCCTTGTCTGTGCGCTGCCTCTTTGGAGAGTTGATCTGCGATGGTGTTCTGTTCCCTGTAGATGTGATGACATACAAATGATTCAAAGGAAGCTGTCGTCTTTTTGCATAGGACTTGCTCCTTTATTCCGACATGGTATTAATACTCCCTGTATCATTGAATTGTTTGATATTTCAGAGCTCTTCTTCTAATTCATGGTATCAGAGCCCCGTTTAGATTCTTAAAGCCTATCCTTGTTCTGAATTTATAGACAGAGCCTCCAGAAAGCCAGGTAGCCTTCGAATTACATAGCTTCGGCGTGTATAGTAGATAAAAGCTTTCTGAAGTCAATCTCTGGTTTAAATTCACGATGGCCAAATTCTTGCGATCATTCACAACTGTAGAACGTAAAGTCATCACTGAAGTTTCATCTCGTTCTATTGAGTCTGAAGTCCCTGAGTCAGAAAATGAAAAACATGATGTAGTTGAAGACCCTTCCAAATGGACTCCTCCTGAGTTACATTCTACTGAAATTTATAAGCTACCCATGACCTTTCTGTTGAAAAAGAAAAATTTCTTGAAGGAAGTCGAAATTACTATAAAGATTTCAGGTCCGTCTGTCCAAATTCTCGCTTTAAATTTATTTTCTGATGATGAAATTAAACAATTCCGTCAGTATGCTAAAGATGGCAAATATTTTTATCTTCATTTTGGGGGGATAAGAATAGGACTTGCTCCTTTATTCCGACATGGTATTAATACTCCCTGTATCATTGAATTGTTTGATACTCGTCACCAAAGCTATGACCATGCTAGAATTGGTACTATTATGGGAAATCTTTCCACAGGATGTCAATATGGAACTATATTCCTTGATTATGCAATCAGTCTGACAGATGCTCATCTAAAAGACTGTTGGAAATTGTTATCTGGTGTTCAAGGGTTACAGATGGCTGAAGAAAGTGAATATCTCTCTCTCATTGGACAAGCCTCCTTTCAGCTCACTAATACAGCACATCCCAAGCTGAAACAACCAGTTTTAAAAGACTGTGTTACAGTTGGTTTAACCAATGCTCAAGTAGAAGGTGTTCTCTATGATCAAGAAGAATTACCTAGTAATTGGTATTTCTAATACAAAGCCATAAATGACACCAAAAAGCCTGAGTTGAAAACCAAACGAGTTACTATAGACAATGGTCAGGTCAAGTTGATTCCTCCTAGACCAGAAGTACCTCGTCCTATTGCCAGGCAAAAGAAATATGTTTTTCCTATAGATCCTACTGCTATTGCTTCCAGCAGTAATAATATTCCTACATTTCAAGAAATCGGTCAATCCGAACCAGTTTTAGCTCCAGAAGAATTGTATATCCCTGAATCCAAACCTTTCCTTCCTATTGTACAAAAAATGCATCGTATTGGTCACTTTCCTCCAGTAGAAGAATGGCAATATGCCAATCGCAGATTTGTTAAAGGTGGTAAATGGCCATCTCGTACTAAATTCAGTACAACTTCTTCCTCTTCCCAACAGCCGCCTACAAGAGCCGATTGTGCTCCACTCATAGAGCATAATGCACAGAACCCCAATGATTTAGATCAAGTTTATCAGTTAGGCAATTATCTCACTACTTGGACTGCTCATGCTGAAGAAGTCCTAGATGATTTGGGTTGTCAAAGTGAACAGATTTTAGCTAATCTGAAGCTCTTACAAGATGAACATACCGCTGATCAGCGGCGCCGCGAAGAAAAAGAGAAAAAGAGAAGAGCTAAAAAGAAACGAGAATCTCAGCCCGTTAGGTTCTCTAGAACAATGGAAATTCCGTCCAAATGGGAAACAACAGATTCTAAGTCTGAAGAAGAAGACGAAGAAAGAATTGAATCAAGTAATAGTCAAGTTAGTTTTGTCAGAGAAAAGCCAAACACTATTACTTCTTTCAAAAACAAGTCTGATTTAGCAACGTTTGAGAATGCTGCTACTTTGTTTCCTTCATTCATTAAACCATCTCTGCAAAAAGCAAATAGACAAGCTGAGCCTAAGTATCCAAGACTTGAAGAAGATTTGTTTGTTACAAATATGTCTGGGTATGTTTTGGATTTAGACAAATCAAAAAACCCTGCTGAATCTATTAGAGTCTGGATTGGTGCTCTCTATCAAATGCAAGTTGTGTCTAAGTTTGACAACTTTTCTATTTTTCTACTTGCTGAAAAAAGAATGGCTGGTATTGTATGGGATTGGTGGTTTTCTGCAACTCCTGAAGAAAGACAAAATGTTGCTCTGGCTGGTTTAGCAACTTTAGAAGTTCTTTTGTTAACTCAATTTGTTCCAGAGCCTACCGATGAATATAGGCAACTTATAACTGATCTCACAAGAATGGAATTGAAAGATCTTAAAGATCTTGATCAGTTTGGATCTGAGTATATGGCTAAAGTTTTTAAAGCTAAGCTGAATAATGACTATACTCAGAAGGTTACCTTCTTGTCAAAACTTCCAGGAAATTTAGGAGATATGATATCTAAAGATATTGAAGCTCAAGGTAAAAAGATAGATCAAATCTATTGGATCGATCTCTTATTCAGAGCTAAAGAAAAAGTAAAATATCTTTGTTGGCAAAAACAAAGTCAGTGTATTTCTCCTAATTTGAATGTTTGTCGAGATGTATTGCCATGGACTCCTTTCCGAAAACAAAGATCTAAAAGATCTGGTAAAAGATATGGTAAGTACAGGACAAAAAGGGTTGCAAATCCTAGAAAACCTTTTCGCAAATTCAGATATGTGAAAAAACGGAAACAGCCTAAGAGGGATGATCGATGTTTTATCTGCAAGCAAGAAGGACACTTTGCTCGCAAATGTCCTAAAAGTATTTCTGGTAAACTCAAAGCTTGCTTTGATATTGAAGATTTTCCTGATGATTGGTCTATGGTTAGTTCAAATGATGAAGTATCAGATGTATATATTCTTACTGATGCTTTTGACTCTGAGAATGAATTGATTGACTCCTATAGTCAAAAGATGAATGTTTCATCTTCCCCACTTGAAGAACCAGAATGGGAAGAAGAACATCATTATAGTGATGAGTCAAATACTGAAGAATATCTTGAAGAGTCATCCTCAGAGATTTCTGAGACTGAAAGTTTGTTGTCCACAGACACTCTTAATTCACAACCCCGTTTTAATTCCTTGTCACCACAACCACTCGTGAATTCTTTGTGTCCATATCCAAAAACAGTCTCTTCCTCTTCCTCACTCCCTGTACAGTCTCCTATTCTTTCTGAAGAAAATGCTTTTCTTAAAAAGATTGTTAAAACTAATCGACTTTTGTACATTCCGGTCGAAGTTCCAGTGCGCGGTGAGTGGATTAGTGCTGATGCTTTCATTGACACTGGTGGTTCTAATAATCTTGCTCGCCCTTCACTTTTTAAAGGTTTATGGAAACCGTTGCACAATATCCTTGTGTCTGAGACCATTGGTGGCACTGTTAACCTTACCCATTATGTAGATAATATTTCTTTGAAACTTGGGGGGGCAATTATCAAAATCTCTACAATTCAACATTATGACAATTCATCAAGTCTATTTCTGGGAATGCCATTTATTAATTCTGTATTGCCGGTTACTATTAGTGAAGATAAGATTATCTTCAATATAAAGAAAAAGGCAATTGCTGTCCCACGATTATCTATGGCAGATTCTGAAGCTAGAAAGACGCAGAGTCAAAAGAAAGTTGGCTATAAGAAAGATAAGAAAACGTCTCATGATTGGCAAGAAGTTTTAAGCATTTATGAGGCAAAAGCTCAGTCAACTCTCAAAGCAAATAAAGATGTTAATTGGTCTCCTCAACAAGTGGATATCTATGAACAATTATTGAAATGTTGTTCCAATAACCCACAGGCATTTTGGACTACTGCAAGTCCAAAACAAGAAATTATCACAATGCATGAAAATGGAGTCACAGGTAAGTTAATCCCTTGCACTCCTGCAGAAGAAAAAGAAATGCGAAAGCAGATTCAAGAATTGTTAGATCTTCAATTAATTGAGCGCAACGAATCTCATTATTCATGTTCTGCATTCTTAGTCAGAAATCATTCTGAAATTGTTCGTGGTAAAGATCGAATGGTGATTAATTATAAGCCTCTTAATGCTATCACTAAGAGCTTTAATTATCCCTTGCCTCGTCAAGAAACTATCATGCGAAAAATTCATGATAGTAAGATTTTCGGTAAGTTTGATTTAAAATCTGGCTATTATCAAATCCAGATTGCAGAAGAAGATCGGCATAAAACAGCTTTCACATGCCTTGTTGGTTTCTTTCAATGGAAAGTTGTTCCATTCGGTTTGAAGAATGCTCCTGCTTTCTTCCAAAGAAGAATGGATCATATTTTCGGTAAATATGATTTCATAGTTGTGTATATCGATGACATTCTTGTACATAGTGTTAATTTAGAATCTCATCTACAACATTTACAGATTTTTCTTGAAGAAGCAAAGAATCATGGTCTGGTTCTATCTGAAAAGAAAATGGTTCTTTTTCAAGAACAGGTGGAATTCCTTGGTATTCAAATCAAAGAAGGAAAAATTCAGATGCAGCCTCATTCGCTTATCAAGTTATCTGAGTTTCCTGATCATCTCACTGATAAGAAGATGATTCAAAGATTTTTAGGAATTCTAAATTATGTACATAAGTATATTCCTGATCTTTCTGAGAAAACAGCCCCGATTCGCCAATTTATTAATGGTGGCTGGTCCTCTGAAGCTACCGTTGCAGTACAACAGTTAAAGGCTGAATGTCAAACATTACCATCTTTAAAGCCTCCTGGTAACGGATTCTTAATTCTACAGACTGATGCTTCTGATAACTTTTGGTCTGCTACTCTTTTGGAAAGGGTAACCATTGAAGACAAAGTTGAAGAAGTCCTCTGTGCTTATTCTTCAGGAGAATTTTCTAAACATCAAAAAGAATACTTCCCTGCTGAAAAAGAGACCCTAGCTATCTTTAATGGGATCCAAAAATTTGAAATCTATTTAGCTCCTGCTAAATTTTTAATTAGAACTGATTCCATGAATTTTAAATATTTCCTCAATGCAAAGATCGATAAACAATTAGCTAGAGGAAGATTATTAGCATGGCAGATGTGGTTTCAGATGTATGAATTTGATGTAGAATGGATTCTTGGTAACTCTAATTTCTTGGCTGATGCACTGACCAGGGAGATGAATAAAGCATACGGTATGGTTTCTGTTACAAACATTTTCACTTTTCCTGAAGAAGATTCTCTTGTTACTTTTGTTAAATGATGGAGAATACTGCAACAAATGGCCAGTGATCTCACTGATGAGATCAAAAAGCTTGTTGGTTTAAGGCTTCGACGTAATCAATGGATCCAGAACTGCCAGGCATGGCAAGCAAAAAATGTTGGTCTATTTTTAGGATTAGATGAAGACTTGGTTAAAGTTTTCCCTCTTCCTAATATGAAGGTCAAAGTTTATTTTAAGACATTAGATGATTTCTGGACAAAAGCCTATTCTGATAAAGCTATTTCTGTTTTGAAAACTTTGAACTACTACCAGATTATTGGTGTAGTTGATTTTGCTCTTTCTGTATATAGTTCTGCTAAGATGCTTGACTTAGCAGAAATAAATATGACTAAAAAAGTCCAAAGGTTCCTTGTTTCCCTTCGTATTCCTGATTTGTTTGAAGAACTGGACGTCGCCTTTCTCCAAAGGGTAGATGAACATTATCATGCTACTGATTCATTTCCCCAGTATGAATTATTTCAACCATTTGCTGATTGGGAAATAAAAGATGGCAGGTGTCAGAAGAAAACTGTGGTTCGCTCCTCTCAGTGTGTTGAACGGACTGTTCAATATCTTCGTACATTTACTTCACCATGGGATCATTACAGTATGGATTTTAGATTGTCTATTGATCCTAACCCCTTTGCACAGATGTACAGTTCAGTTGTTCTTGAAGGACCACAGCTCGTCTCGAATCCAGATCAAGTTAGAAAAATTTCTAATTGGCTTAAAGAATTCCCTAAATTGACCCTACAAGAAAAATTATCAATGATCAGAGCTCTTGATCAAATGCAGGGACCAAAGCCTACTTTTGATATCTGGATTAATCCAAAGAATTTTGTTACTTTGAAGATACTTCACGGCAATTGGTCAGAAGACATTGCTTTTCTGATTAATTTGATTTTATCTTATCATGTGTGTTCCTCAGTTGTGTTCACCAAAGGATGGCAGTACCAATTTGATCTCAGCCAGTATTGCAAAATTTGGGTTCAATACTGCATTGAGAGAACTCTAACTATGTTCCAGATTTTTAGATGGGAAATGCTTGATGGAATCGAGTTAGCTGTTCAAAATGTTCCTGATATTAAACCTAGAAGGTCTGATCCTTTCCTTGGGATAGAGATTGATCCAATGGCATACATCAATCGCTGGAAAGTAAAAGACACTGAGTATCTCTTTCCTAGAAAGAATCTCTATGTCACTACTGACACTATCAAATTTGATACAGGACAAACATCACGAGCTCCTATCCGAAAAGAATCCACTATCCAAATTGCCAGCAATAAAGGAAAAGAAAAAGAAGAAGCATCTACGGAAAAAGAAACTTTATTTGTGGACACGTATGAAGATGCTCAGGCCAATAATGTGGATTGGGAACAAAAGTACCTAGACATTCTAGAAAAGCAGTTCTACGACAACAAATCCTCGTCAGAATTTGATCCAGGATCAGATGTCGAAAGCGACCGCAGCCCTACGTGGTGAACCTTTTACTTTATCAGATGCGCATGCGCGTGCATCTTTTGTAATTATTGTCTTGCATTATTGTACGCAAGCATCTTTGAGTAGACACCGCCATGACCAATCGATGTCAGGCAAGGACCCTCAAAATGCTTTTATTTTGTATAAATAGAGGTAGGCTAGTATAGTTTTAGGCATCGTGAGTTTGCAAGCCATTGTGAGTTTGAGTGCTAGTGTTTGAGTGTTGTACTCTGAAAGATCAAGCTTGCTCTTGACTTCAGCTTTCTATGGTGTGTAATTTTTACTTGTTATAATATTGAAGCCTGCTGGGCCGCCAGTCTGAGGACTGTTCGTTCCAAGATCATCTGAGGTTGAGATTGTAAGGCGTGTTGTTGAAGCGCCAAGGTGTCGCGCTGTTTACGCATTTCTCTTGGTGATGTGAGGAAACTTTCTGCTTCAGCGTCCACTTCGTATTTTTCAAGTAAGTTACAGAAGTCCATCATCTTTATATAAGTCATTCAGAGCAAAGCTATCATGACTTATATAAAGATGATGGACTTCTGTAACTTACTTGAAAAATACGAAGTGGACGCTGAAGCAGAAGGTTTCCTCACATCACCAAGAGAAATGCGTAAACAGCGCGACACCTTGGCGCTTCAACAACACGCCTTACAATCTCAACCTCAGATGATCTTGGAACGAACAGTCCTCAGACTGGCGGCCCAGCAGGCTTCAATATTATAACAAGTAAAAATTACACACCATAGAAAGCTGAAGTCAAGAGCAAGCTTGATCTTTCAGAGTACAACACTCAAACACTAGCACTCAAACTCACAATGGCTTGCAAACTCACGATGCCTAAAACTATACTAGCCTACCTCTATTTATACAAAATAAAAGCATTTTGAGGGTCCTTGCCTGACATCGATTGGTCATGGCGGTGTCTACTCAAAGATGCTTGCGTACAATAATGCAAGACAATAATTACAAAAGATGCACGCGCATGCACATCTGATAAAGTAAAAGGTTCACCACGTAGGGCTGCGGTCGCTTTCGACATCTGATCCTGGATCAAATTCTGACGAGGATTTGTTGTCGTAGAACTGCGTTTCTAGAATGTCTAAGTACTTTTGTTCCCAATCCACATTATTGGCCTGAGCATCTTCATACGTGTCCACAAATAAAGTTTCTTTTTCCGTAGATGCTTCTTCTTTTTCTTTTCCTTTATTGCTGGCAATTTGGATAGTGGATTCTTTTCGGATAGGAGCTCGTGATGTTTGTCCTGTATCAAATTTGATAGTGTCAGTAGTGACATAGAGATTCTTTCTAGGAAAGAGATACTTAGTGTCTTTTACTTTCCAGCGATTGATGTATGCCATTGGATCAATCTCTATCCCAAGGAAAGGATCAGACCTTCTAGGTTTAATATCAGGAACATTTTGAACAGCTAACTCGATTCCATCAAGCATTTCCCATCTAAAAATCTGGAACATAGTTATAGTTCTCTCAATGCAGTATTGAACCCAAATTTTGCAATACTGGCTGAGATCAAATTGGTACTGCCATCCTTTGGTGAACACAACTGAGGAACACACATGATAAGATAAAATCAAATTAATCAGAAAAGCAATGTCTTCTGACCAATTGCCGTGAAGTATCTTCAAAGTAACAAAATTCTTTGGATTAATCCAGATATCAAAAGTAGGCTTTGGTCCCTGCATTTGATCAAGAGCTCTGATCATTGATAATTTTTCTTGTAGGGTCAATTTAGGGAATTCTTTAAGCCAATTAGAAATTTTTCTAACTTGATCTGGATTCGAGACGAGCTGTGGTCCTTCAAGAACAACTGAACTGTACATCTGTGCAAAGGGGTTAGGATCAATAGACAATCTAAAATCCATACTGTAATGATCCCATGGTGAAGTAAATGTACGAAGATATTGAACAGTCCGTTCAACACACTGAGAGGAGCGAACCACAGTTTTCTTCTGACACCTGCCATCTTTTATTTCCCAATCAGCAAATGGTTGAAATAATTCATACTGGGGAAATGAATCAGTAGCATGATAATGTTCATCTACCCTTTGGAGAAAGGCGGCGTCCAGTTCTTCAAACAAATCAGGAATACGAAGGGAAACAAGGAACCTTTGGACTTTTTCAGTCATATTTATTTCTGCTAAGTCAAGCATCTTAGCAGAACTATATACAGAAAGAGCAAAATCAACTACACCAATAATCTGGTAGTAGTTCAAAGTTTTCAAAACAGAAATAGCTTTATCAGAATAGGCTTTTGTCCAGAAATCATCTAATGTCTTAAAATAAACTTTGACCTTCATATTAGGAAGAGGGAAAACTTTAACCAAGTCTTCATCTAATCCTAAAAATAGACCAACATTTTTTGCTTGCCATGCCTGGCAGTTCTGGATCCATTGATTACGTCGAAGCCTTAAACCAACAAGCTTTTTGATCTCATCAGTGAGATCATTGGCCATTTGTTGCAGTATTCTCCATCGTTTAACAAAAGTAACAAGAGAATCTTCTTCAGGAAAAGTGAAAATGTTTGTAACAGAAACCATACCGTATGCTTTATTCATCTCCCTGGTCAGTGCATCAGCCAAGAAATTAGAGTTACCAAGAATCCATTCTACATCAAATTCATACATCTGAAACCACATCTGCCATGCTAATAATCTTCCTCTAGCTAATTGTTTATCGATCTTTGCATTGAGGAAATATTTAAAATTCATGGAATCAGTTCTAATTAAAAATTTAGCAGGAGCCAAATAGATTTCAAATTTTTGGATCCCATTAAAGATAGCTAGGGTCTCTTTTTCGGCAGGGAAGTATTCTTTTTGATGTTTAGAAAATTCTCCTGATGAATAAGCACAGAGGACTTCTTCAACTTTGTCTTCAATGGTTACCCTTTCCAAAAGAGTAGCAGACCAAAAGTTATCAGAATCATCAGTCTGTAGAATTAAGAATGCATTACCAGGAGGCTTTAAAGATGGTAATGTTTGACATTCAGCCTTTAACTGTTGTACTGCAACGGTAGCTTCAGAGGACCAGCCACCATTAATAGATTGGCGAATCGGGGTTGTTTTCTCAGAAAGATCAGGAATATACTTATGTACATAATTTAGAATTCCTAAAAATCTTTGAATCATCTTCTTATCAGTGAGATGATCAGGAAACTCAGATAACTTGATAAGCGAATGAGGCTGCATCTGAATTTTTCCTTCTTTGATTTGAATACCAAGGAATTCCACCTGTTCTTGAAAAAGAACCATTTTCTTTTCAGATAGAACCAGACCATGATTCTTTGCTTCTTCAAGAAAAATCTGTAAATGCTGTAGATGAGATTCTAAATTAACACTATGTACAAGAATGTCATCGATATACACAACTATGAAATCATATTTACCGAAAATATGATCCATTCTTCTTTGGAAGAAAGCAGGAGCATTCTTCAAACCGAATGGAACAACTTTCCATTGAAAGAAACCAACAGGGCATGTGAAAGCTGTTTTATGCCGATCTTCTTCTGCAATCTGGATTTGATAATAGCCAGATTTTAAATCAAACTTACTGAAAATCTTACTATCATGAATTTTTCGCATGATAGTTTCTTGACGAGGCAAGGGATAATTAAAGCTCTTAGTGATAGCATTAAGAGGCTTATAATTAATCACCATTCGATCTTTACCACGAACAATTTCAGAATGATTTCTGACTAAGAATGCAGAACATGAATAATGAGATTCGCTGCGCTCAATTAATTGAAGATCTAACAATTCTTGAATCTGCTTTCGCATTTCTTTTTCTTCTGCAGGAGTGCAAGGGATTAACTTACCTGTGACTCCATTTTCATGCATTGTGGTAATTTCTTGTTTTGGACTTGCAGTAGTCCAAAATGCCTGTGGGTTATTGGAACAACATTTCAATAACTGTTCATAGATATCCACTTGTTGAGGAGACCAATTAACATCTTTATTTGCTTTGAGAGTTGACTGAGCTTTTGCCTCATAAATGCTTAAAACTTCTTGCCAATCATGAGACGTTTTCTTATCTTTCTTATAGCCAACTTTCTTTTGACTCTGCGTCTTTCTGGCTTCAGAATCTGCCATAGATAACCGTGGGACAGCAATTGCCTTTTTCTTTATATTGAAGATAATCTTATCTTCACTAATAGTAACCGACAATACAGAATTAATAAATGGCATTCCCAGAAATAGACTTGATGAATTGTCATAATGTTGAATTGCAGAGATTTTGATAATTGCCCCCCCAAGTTTCAAAGAAATATTATCTACATAATGGGTAAGGTTAACAGTGCCACCAATGGTCTCAGACACAAGGATATTGTGCAACGGTTTCCATAAACCTTTAAAAAGTGAAGGGCGAGCAAGATTATTAGAACCACCAGTGTCAATGAAAGCATCAACACTAATCCACTCACCGCGCACTTGAACTTCGACCGGAATGTACAAAAGTCGATTAGTTTTAACAATCTTTTTAAGAAAAGCATTTTCTTCAGAAAGAATAGGAGACTGTACAGGGAGTGAGGAAGAGGAAGAGACTGTTTTTGGATATGGACACAAAGAATTCACGAGTGGTTGTGGTGACAAGGAATTAAAACGGGGTTGTGAATTAAGAGTGTCTGTGGACAACAAACTTTCAGTCTCAGAAATCTCCGAGGATGACTCTTCAAGATATTCTTCAGTATCTGACTCATCACTATAATGATGTTCTTCTTCCCATTCTGGTTCTTCAAGTGGGGAAGATGAAACATTCATCTTTTGACTATAGGAGTCAATCAATTCATTCTCAGAGTCAGAAGCATCAGTAAGAATATATACATCTGATACTTCATCATTTGAACTAACCATAGACCAATCATCAGCAAAATCTTCAATATCAAAGCAAGCTTTGAGTTTACCAGAAATACTTTTAGGACATTTGCGAGCAAAGTGTCCTTCTTGCTTGCAGATAAAACATTGATCATCTCTCTTAGGCTGTTTCCGTTTTTTCACATATCTGAATTTGCGGAAAGGTTTTCTAGGATTTGCAACCCTTTTTGTCCTGTACTTACCATATCTTTTACCAGATCGTTTAGATCTTTGTTTTCGGAAAGGAGTCCATGGCAATACATCTCGACAAACATTCAGATTAGGAGAAATAGACTGACTTTGTTTTTGCCAACAAAGATATTTTACTTTTTCTTTAGCTCTGAATATGAGATCGATCCAATAGATCTGATCTATCTTTTTACCTTGAGCTTCAATATCTTTAGATATCATATCTCCTAAATTTCCTGAAAGTTTTGACAAGAAGGTAACCTTCTGAGTATAGTCATTATTCATCTTAGCTTTAAAAACTTTAGCCATATACTCAGATCCAAACTGATCAAGATCTTTAAGATCTTTCAATTCCATTCTTGTGAGATCAGTTATAAGTTGCCTATATTCATCGGTAGGCTCTGGAACAAATTGAGTTAACAAAAGAACTTCTAAAGTTGCTAAACCAGCCAGAGCAACATTTTGTCTTTCTTCAGGAGTTGCAGAAAACCACCAATCCCATACAATACCAGCCATTCTTTTTTCAGCAAGTAGAAAAATAGAAAAGTTGTCAAACTTAGACACAACTTGCATTTGATAGAGAGCACCAATGCAGACTCTAATAGATTCAGCAGGGTTTTTTGATTTGTCTAAATCCAAAACATACCCAGACATATTTGTAACAAACAAATCTTCTTCAAGTCTTGGATACTTAGGCTCAGCTTGTCTATTTGCTTTTTGCAGAGATGGTTTAATGAATGAAGGAAACAAAGTAGCATCATTCTCAAACGTTGCTAAATCAGACTTGTTTTTGAAAGAAGTAATAGTGTTTGGCTTTTCTCTGACAAAACTAACTTGACTATTACTTGATTCAATTCTTTCTTCGTCTTCTTCTTCAGACTTAGAATCTGTTGTTTCCCATTTGGACGGAATTTCCATTGTTCTAGAGAACCTAACGGGCTGAGATTCTTGTTTCTTTTTAGCTCTTCTCTTTTTCTCTTTTTCTTCGCGGCGCTGCTGATCAGCGGTATGTTCATCTTGTAAGAGCTTCAGATTAGCTAAAATCTGTTCACTTTGACAACCCAATTCATCTAGGACTTCTTCAGCATGAGCAGTCCAAGTAGTGAGATAATTGCCTATCTGATAAACTTGATCTAAATCATTGGGGTTCTGTGCATTATGCTCTATGAGTGGAGCACAATCGGCTCTTGTAGGCGGCTGTCGGGAAGAGGAAGAAGTTGTACTGAATTTAGTATGAGATGGCCATTTACCACCTTTAACAAATCTGCGGTTGGCATATTGCCATTCTTCTACTGGAGGAAAGTGACCAATACGATGCATTTTTTGTACAATAGGAAGGAAAGGTTTGGATTCAGGTATATACAATTCTTCTGGAGCTAAAACTGGTTCGGATTGACCGATTTCTTGAAATGTAGGAATATTATTACTGCTGGAAGCAATAGCAGTAGGATCTATAGGAAAAACATATTTCTTTTGCCTGGCAATAGGACGAGGTACTTCTGGTCTAGGAGGAATCAACTTGACCTGACCATTGTCTATAGTAACTCGTTTAGTTTTCAACTCAGGCTTTTTGGTGTCATTTATGGCTTTGTATTGGAAATACCAATTACTAGGTAATTCTTCTTGATCATAGAGAACACCTTCTACTTGAGCATTGGTTAAACCAACTGTAACACAGTCTTTTAAAACTGGTTGTTTCAGCTTGGGATGTGCTGTATTAGTGAGCTGAAAGGAGTCTTGTCCAATGAGAGAGAGATATTCACTTTCTTCAGCCATCTGTAACCCTTGAACACCAGATAACAATTTCCAACAGTCTTTTAGATGAGCATCTGTCAGACTGATTGCATAATCAGGGAATATAGTTCCATATTGACATCCTGTGGAAAGATTTCCCATAATAGTACCAATTCTAGCATGGTCATAGCTTTGGTGACGAGTATCAAACAATTCAATGATACAGGGAGTATTAATACCATGTCGGAATAAAGGAGCAAGTCCTATTCTTATCCCCCCAAAATGAAGATAAAAATATTTGCCATCTTTAGCATACTGACGGAATTGTTTAATTTCATCATCAGAAAATAAATTTAAAGCGAGAATTTGGACAGACGGACCTGAAATCTTTATAGTAATTTCGACTTCCTTCAAGAAATTTTTCTTTTTCAACAGAAAGGTCATGGGTAGCTTATAAATTTCAGTAGAATGTAACTCAGGAGGAGTCCATTTGGAAGGGTCTTCAACTACATCATGTTTTTCATTTTCTGACTCAGGGACTTCAGACTCAATAGAACGAGATGAAACTTCATTGATGACTTTACGTTCTACAGTTGTGAATGATCGCAAGAATTTGGCCATCGTGAATTTAAACCAGAGATTGACTTCAGAAAGCTTTTATCTACTATACACGCCGAAGCTATGTAATTCGAAGGCTGCCTGGCTTTCTGGAGGCTCTGTTTATAAATTCAGAACAAGGATAGGCTTTAAGAGTCACAGGTAAGTTAATCCCTTGCACTCCTGCAGAAGAAAAAGAAATGCGAAAGCAGATTCAAGAATTGTTAGATCTTCAATTAATTGAGCGCAGCGAATCTCATTATTCATGTTCTGCATTCTTAGTCAGAAATCATTCTGAAATTGTTCGTGGTAAAGATCGAATGGTGATTAATTATAAGCCTCTTAATGCTATCACTAAGAGCTTTAATTATCCCTTGCCTCGTCAAGAAACTATCATGCGAAAAATTCATGATAGTAAGATTTTCAGTAAGTTTGATTTAAAATCTGGCTATTATCAAATCCAGATTGCAGAAGAAGATCGGCATAAAACAGCTTTCACATGCCCTGTTGGTTTCTTTCAATGGAAAGTTGTTCCATTCGGTTTGAAGAATGCTCCTTCTTTCTTCCAAAGAAGAATGGATCATATTTTCGATAAATATGATTTCATAGTTGTGTATATCGATGACATTCTTGTACATAGTGTTAATTTAGAATCTCATCTACAGCATTTACAGATTTTTCTTGAAGAAGCAAAGAATCATGGTCTGGTTCTATCTAAAAAGAAAATGGTTCTTTTTCAAGAACAGGTGGAATTCCTTGGTATTCAAATCAAAGAAGGAAAAATTCAGATGCAGCCTCATTCGTTATCAAGTTATCTGAGTTTCCTGATCATCTCACTGATAAGAAGATGATTCAAAGATTTTTAGGAATTCTAAATTATGTACATAAGTATATTCCTGATCTTTCTGAGAAAACAGCCCCGATTCGCCAATTTATTAATGGTGGCTGGTCCTCTGAAGCTACCGTTGCAGTACAACAGTTAAAGGCTGAATGTCAAACATTACCATCTTTAAAGCCTCCTGGTAACGGATTCTTAATTCTACAGACTGATGCTTCTGATAACTTTTGGTCTGCTACTCTTTTGGAAAGGGTAACCATTGAAGACAAAGTTGAAGAAGTCCTCTGTGCTTATTCATCAGGAGAATTTTCTAAACATCAAAAAGAATACTTCCCTGCCGAAAAAGAAACCCTAGCTATCTTTAATGATCTAAAATGTGCCTCAACGAAAAAGCATGACATTGAGATGCATCATTCAGCCAATTGCACACAATTTTAGAGTCTCCAAACAACTGGAGG
>APFE030638552.1:160116-225031 GCA_000404065.3 Pinus taeda | reverse complement strand
TAGGCACATACTTGGGCAATCTGTATGGGGGTAACTCACACCCATATATTCTGATTACGGTGTAGTGTTGGTAAAAGTACCAATCCCCTATGTTGTACACCTTGGATAACTGCAGGATCCTCTGCATCTCATCAGTCAGTCTTGGAGGAGGCGAGCTTAGGAATAAAGACATGGCTGGGTGGATGAAGAGGTCTATGAATTCATAGTAGGTATATGGAGAGTAGGTTCTGCTATGAAACATTGAGGTCCAGTACACTACTGACCTTGGATTGCCTTGTGCATCTGTTCTCTTAACAACGAAGGAGAACTTCTCATGTTGATAATATAGAATGAGGTGGTAGATGTAGGAGGTGTATCTGAACACCTTCTCTCTTGATAGGTTCAAGAACTGCTCATGCATCTTATCTGAAATGTATGTGGCATAATCATAATATATTGGACTCTTGCCAGGGGAAAACATAGTCATCATCACTAGTACAGTTTCATCAATAAATTCAAGTGATTTGTACCCCAAAATGGAACTGATCATGTATGCAAGATCTACACCTAGTTGATTGAGGTAGCCATCAAAAATAGGAGGGTACAGCATAGTGTCAGAGTTTGTAATGAACAATTGGTTGAGCTTTACGATTTGTGCATTTGTTAGCATCTTAGCTCCTTGGTTGATCAAATCCAATAGAGACAAGGGGACCAATTTCTTCTGGGTCTTGAACTGCAGCATCTCTCTAATGGCCTTAGGGGTCATGTAGAATACCACTGAGCCTGAAGGGTCAAGCACAGCTCTTTGAATGGGGTCATAGCAGACAGCACACAGATAAATCAGGTCAGGGAATTGGTTGACCAGAGGGAGCCTGAAAATTGGGAGGAAGGAATCCCAAATGCCTAGTATGTCTGTCCCATCCTCATGTTTTTCCCTAAGCTCATTTAGCAGGTGGAGGTGGAGCTTGCTTTTTGATGAGGAGTCCTCTGAGATTTGGTAGTCCAAGTCTGCCAAATCCTGCCACTCCAATTCTCTCTGAGGGGCATTTAAGTGAGCAACATTGAGGGCAACTGGTGCAACTGGAGTCTCCATGGTTACTTAGATTGTGTTTTGAAAATGGACTGTTGTTTCTTAGGCCGGAAGAGCACTGCCTGAGTGAAGAGGTAAATTGAGAAATGGAGGGTAACAGGGCAAGTTTGCAGCAATTGAAATACTGTTTTAGTCCCTTGAGAAGGCAAATATTAGTGTTTAACAGACCTTTCTCAACAATTGAGTGCAGGTTCCGGGTTTTAGTTCACGACTGCGCGAATGAAAAATGCGGGTTTTCAGTGAAAATTCAGTCCAAATGGCTCGGCCAATGAATTTCGACCGTTAAATTTTTAAGTGGGAGCTGGGTGCAGGTAATTTTCTGGTGAATTATGCATTTTCTGTGCTCTAAATGAGTTTTTTATTATTACAGAGAAAAACCAGGTTTGGAGAAGACTTGTATGGAGAAATACCTGGTAAATCGATGGGCCGGGTCACCAATGCAGGTGGGTAGGCGCGCGGAGGTCTCCTCGTTGATTCTGAGCAAGTTGGCGCAAATGGTCGTAAAACGCATGCAGAGAGCGCAACAATAGTTTTTTCCAAAAGTGCAAAAAGAACGCGAAAATTGACAAAATATGGCCTTTTTGGGTCATTCGCGCCTTTTTTGGATGACGTCAGCATGGCGTCACCAGGTGAGTAAGGGTCGGATGACGTCAGCATGACGTCATCAGGTGACATGGCGGCCTGTGAGTGGTCCACGGGGGTGGTGAGGTGGCAGACAGGTGGACCACTGGTGGACGGGGCGCACGGTCGTGGCGATGACGCAGGCAGTTAGGCGGCGCTGACGTTGGCAGACAGGTGGCGCAATATTGCGCAGCCTATGCTATGGACAAGAATCTGTCAGAGGGGGCTCCGATGCAATTTGGGGGTGACGCGTGGACCCGGCCTGACGTCAGCGTCTGACAGATATCGGATGATATCGTCCGGACGTCGGGGCCAATCCGATATTCCCGTCAACTGTCGGATGAAAAGGGCTTGATCGGACGGTCGACGGGCCATTGACTTGCACGGACGATACGGCATCGGGCGGCTATTAAAATATTGTTTTCCTTGGAATTAGCGCCCAGCGGGACCCTTCAAAATATTAATAAATCTCATGATTTGTAATGTATTTCTTTGTAAAATCATGTATAGCCGAAAACTTTAGGGTAAGGCGGAAAGCTAAGGCTTTTCAACGAATTTTCACAAAATCGCACATAGCATTTGTAACTTAGGCTAAGTGGGTTTTAATGAAGTTTCATATAAAAGCGCAAAATGGGTCTCGACCTTAGGATAAGGCGGAGAAAGTGGGTTTTCAAAGTATTTTTGCCTTTTGGGTGGGTTAGAAGGGTGTAAAAAGGGTTTTTTCAAGGTTTTTAAGGAAAAATGAAGGGTTGGCTAAGTAGATGAGCCACTGAAGGTAAAAGAGGGGTTAGGCTTGGTTCTCAAACTGACCAGATGTCAATTTGATTCCTTGGTAGTGAAACATATGGCTATAGTGCCAAGGAGGGGATATTTATAGAATGATTAGGGTTTATACACCATGGTGTTATAATAGTAGGGAAGGGTGACATAGGGAGTTAGATAATAGAAGTTAGAGGTTAATATGGAGGGGGAAGGTGAATGTGGAGTGAAATTACTAAGTTTTCTTGAAAACAACTTAGTTTAAAGAGTAGATCAAAATGAAAAGAACTTTGCACAAGATATGTGGCTTTTGAAGGCAACAAGGACCAACACAAACCTTGATTTTCTTTCATAAACACACCTGGTGAAGGGATGTTAGTAATAAGTGATAAGTAAAGGGAAAAGGGAAGTTAGACATGCTCCATTGTGTTTGTTTGACTTGTATTGACCAGTATGATGCAGTTTTTTGAAAAGAACACCACTTCTGCAACCCCATCTACTTACCCATCTACTTTGCCTAGCATTTTTTGTTTCTTCTTGGAGGGTGCACTTAGACTTGCAGACCCTTTATGTGCCTTTTCTTTTCCATTGGCTTTTTCCATTGATTTCCTATCTAGCACTACCCTTATTTCTTCCAAGGCCCCAGATTAAGCAGTTGGGAACCTTAGTTTCTCTACCTAGCTGTTGGTCTGCCAAGTTTAAACAGTTTGGACAGACTTCTTCCTCTATTCTACAACAGAAAATTAAAACATGGCATGATCCAGATTAGACTGTTGGACCATCCATCAAAATTTAATAAACATGAAGGCATGTACACACCTTGCCTTTCCTTGGAAATATGGGATCTTTGTATCAGCAAAGCAGAGCATATTTGGCATTTGTATTTGCCCATCATGAAATATGAAACCTATTGGTATAGGTATCCAATAGGTTACAAAGGAGGATCTTGGTGATGATGTTGAGAAGGATTTTCAGCTTGAGGAGCATGATTCTGATGTGCCACCTCATCATACTGAGGTAATAGACCTAGATAACCCTTCTTTTGATCAAAGAATGCTTTTGAAAGAATAGGAGGCTTACATTAACATGCTAGAGGACAAGATAGCTCAAGGAAGATATATTATCAATTACCTAGAGTAGGAGAATAAGCAGTTAGAGGGTAAACAAAGCCAATTGGAGTTAGAGATGCTAAAAATTCAATGGCAAAGCAACAAAGAGCATCCAATTCCCTTGACTCCTATTGAACAAGAAGTGGAGCATGTTAGAGAGATATGGCTTGAAAGGGTAAATATCCACCTTTAGGGCCTTCTTAATAAAGAAAATAGAGACAACAAGACGCTAAGGCATATGGCACATCATTATTTGACCCTAAATAGAGTATGCAACAAGAGGATCAAGCACCTTAAGGCAAGATTAAGGAGGGCCTTGAAAGGAAAAAAGAAGGATGAAAAGATCAACATTTTGGTTAATGTGACTTTAGCCCAACAAAGTAACCCATGATGCAGCCTTGAGCAAAAATTGGGCAAATTTTGAGACAATTTTATCATTTTCCAATTTTTGAATTAGAAACACAGAAAATTCTGGCCGATGGCACTATTGAATTGGTGCATCCTCTTGACAAATTACTTATATATTTGGATTCAGCATAAAAAAATAAGCAAACCCAAAAATTTTCATGAATTTTGAAGAAGATCTTGGCCACCAAAAGGGCAAAAAACACTCAAAAAATGCCCTCTCTGCCACTTTTTGGACCCACAGGAGGCAATCTTGGGAGAATTGATTTTTGAAGGGGAAACAACTCAAAATTATGAAATTCAAGATGTTCCAGAAACTAGACAAGCATAGCTTTCCAACAAGCTATCTTGGGACTGATTTGGATGAGTGGAAGGCCTCCAAAAGCTTCCCTAAAGTGGAGCTATGCATCAGGCTCACGGCGTTGCACATCAGGCAATTTTTTGTCAATTTCACCTAAAAATCAAATTTCGCCTAGTTTCTTTAGCAGTTGAATTCTTCTTATTTTCTTGGTAAATTTTGCATGGTAAATGATGTAATATGATGTAAATTTTTATGGAAAACACTTGATGGGGTAGATACATCAAATCAAAAGTTTTTTTGAACTGAATGTATCAATTTCCTTAGTTTTACAGGCACATTGTTCCACTCCTTATTTTCTTGTTCCTAGTTTAGATGTTGTTGAAACAGCTCCTTAACTCATGGATTCGAACCCTGATGACTAGCATGAGTTTTTTGATGCCTATATTATGTTTTCTCTTAGTCATTTGTAAAGGTTGGACTCTTTTGGAAGTGGTGCACTCATTGTATACTTGTATTAGCAGTTTGGCAAGGAATAAAACTAGGTTTCACAACTATTTTTGTGGGATTCTTGTGATAATGAGTTTATGTATTGTTTCTTCTTCTGTAATGAGTTATTCTTATGTGTTATATGTCTCCAAATCTCTCTTTTTATTCTAGACTAAATGAATCAAGATAAATAGAGAAAATACACTAATAACAATGTCTTGTCTTGGGAATGCATTTGGTTTTTTATGTTTTCAGTAGTTGGAAGAGGATTCATGGTCTCCACATGCCCTCCTTAGCTCCTCAACAGTCTTAAACTAACCATCTCACTTGATTACTAGTGCATAAACACTTACCTATCTCACCTTGCAGAACATGTCTGCATCCCTGATTTGATTTCCCGGACCTAAGCTGCCTGCTCCATTTGATCCAACAACCAAACCTTCAAAAGGAACTCAAAAAACCTAGAGCTACTATACCTAGCCTAAAATCTATATTCAATTCATTCATTTCTAGTGATATTAACAAGGAGAGAGCCCTCTCTCGACCTAGTAGGGCTAGCTACCAGGTTAAGCATGGTTTGTGGTTATCCTAAGATTGCCTCCCTTCAGCCTGAGGTTGATCTAGGATCTAACATAGTGGCGACCATACTGGGGAGCATAGTTTTGTGTTCCTCAGCAAAATGTAATCATGTTCAGATCTGATTGTTGATGGTGGACAACGATCAAAGATAGGAAGGTTGAAATCATTCACGTAGCAATTCCAAATCAGTTTCGAGATCAGATCCAAGGACTCCACTGGAGGATGAACCTGCCAAATAGAAACATGAAAGGACAATATGGAAATATTAGGTATTCAAGTTGGAATTTCATCCAAGATATTATGTTCTTCGCTATAAATTATTTCTTCTCTTTTCCTGAGAATGTCAAAAAGGATTTACAAAGTATATTTTATTCGAGGAAAGGTCCAAGATCTGAATTTGATTCCCTCCCTTTGAATATTGTGGATAGAAAATATGTGCATGCCTTTGATCTTGATCAAGACCATTCTTCTGAATTTTATGATGATCGTTTTCAAACTGATGAGCCTCAAGAGACCAAGACTAATTCTACACCTTCTGTACATACTCCTACACCTTGTAAAATTCCAGATAGATACAAGCCTCTAATTTTACCTCCCATATCCCATGCTTTCCCTAAACATAATTACCTATATCTACCAATATTTGATGGTGAATGTGACAACATCACTGCTGAGAAACATGTATTGAATTTTCATTCTTTTCTCGACCTTTTTGAAGTTGATGAAGAAGATGTCAGTGTTATGCTTTTTTTCTTTCTTTGCAAGGCAAAGTCAAGAGTTGGTTCAAAACCCTGCCTGATGCGAGCATTTTAGATTTCCAACAGTTCGTCAAAGTTTTCTTTGACAAGTGGGTGGTCAGACAAAACCCTTTCTTGATTATATAAGAGTATAACCAGCTGAAAAGTTTGCCAAGCGAGATAGTACAACAATTTTCTGCCAGGTTTAACCAACTCTATTTTTCGATGCTGGTTAATATGAAACCTTCTCTTGGATCTGCTCCCTTGCACTACCCGGAGGCCTTTGATTTGGATATGGAGTTTCATCTGAGAGAAAGGAACCTTGCAACACTCGAAGGGATGCAAAATAGTGTGGTAGATGTAAAGGCTAATTTGCTGATTAGAAGGGCAAAGTTGAAGGAAGAAGAGATGAAGAACATAGATCCAGAGGAGTCGACATCTTTAGAGGTAAAGCTCAGCATTTTGGTAAGTGCAGTGGAAGATATGGTGCAAAGGATCACCACAAGGAATGAGTATGATGTTCAAGACCATGGCTCTTTGATTGAAGAGGAACAAGTTGCTGATCCAAAACGTTTTCTTTATTATCCCAGTTGTCATAGACCTAATAATGATTGTTTTATAGACCGTCTTGGAGAAGAATCTGTTGACATGCAATGTATGCTTGATGATGTGTTTTATACTGATGATTTCACTAAGTTTGATCAGTATGATAATGATTATGTTCTCCAAATAGAAGCTAGTCTTGCAGACAAATCAACAGCTGGTTTGTGGAAGGAGTTAACTCACTTGCAGGTCGAATATAGTGATCAGCCATTGCATATCAGCTATGGAAGTGAGGAGGAAAGTGCAAAAGATTTTGAAGTAAGTGAAGGATATTTTCCTTTTTCTTTTTCCTCATTTTAGATCATCAGAGACAACTTTGATTTAATCAGAAATAAATCGTCAATAGGTCTTGATCTGGACCATCGAGAGGGAAATGAGACCCTTGTTCAAGACTTCTCGTATCTATATTTGCAGCCACCAAATGCCATTGATTGTCAAGTTGCAGATGAAGACTTGGAAGCTAGAACATATGATCAAATGATGCAAGACGATTTCATACCATTTTGTTTCAAATCTTTAGTTTTTGAAGGGAAATTTGCATAGCATATCTTCAATAAAGGATGAGCAGCCTATAGAAAATCATGCCATCTCATTGGAACCAATTGAAAATGGGTTGCAATAGTCTTTTCAAGTTTTTCACGATCCAATAGTTGATGTGTTGGATGATATCTGCAATCAAAGTCCTTATCCACTAGCTAACTGTGATATTGAAACAAGTATTGATACAAACTTGATTCGGTAGCTAGTTTCTTTGTCTTTCTCAGCAGGAGTCTCATCACAAAGCTTAGACAAAAGTTTGCATTCATGGTATGAGGAGGATAAAAGTAATCCATCAGATGAGCTAAGTCCCAGTGCACTTGAATTTCAAGATCCTTATGCAGTATTTTTGGAGTCAAATAGAGAACCCATATTATTCAATGGATTTATTAACAAGCTTTCATGGAAGTTGCTTTTCAGTAGTTCTCTCTTGTTGTTCATAAGAAAGTACTTGTAGAGAATTCAGACTACAGCTAGAATGCTTACTTGGTTGCATTGGTTGTTTCATTTCACATGATCAGGAGATGAATGGAACAATTAGAGTAGGTTTTATTGAATAAGCTCCATTTTGAGCAGATTTTCTAGTTTTTCAGTTGTGTTTTAGTATTGAGTCAGTTTCAAATCAGTTTGTGTCTTTGAGTCATCAGTTTTTAGTCATCCATTTCAGTTTGTGTTTTTGACTCCTTGCCGAATGGATAAGGCTACTTGTTCTACGGTGTTCTTGGCACCTCCAAGGAGCTACCATCCCCAATGGAGCCAATGTTAGTGTTAGCCTCTGAAACCTTCCATCAATGATCAAATATGCTCTTACAAAGTGGTCTCAAGATGTCAAAGTCAAATTTTGTCATTTCAGTGAGTCTTTAAGTAAAATTTGGTTATTAGATATTAGGTCTACGGTTGTTTTCACTCCTTCCAAAGTCTTCCAAGTATTGGTCCATGTCACCATTCAGCTTAGTCTACCATCATTCAAAGAGTTTTCATCATCATTTCAAGTTCCAATGGGTCATTTTACACCTTGTTCGTGTTTCAGTTGTACTTGGGTAAGCCTCATTTCCCTCTCCTAGGGTTTTGAAGGTAATTTTTCTTGGATGGTCAAATCATCAAAAAAAATTGTATCTTGATTCTCATATGCCTTCCCCTTTCCTTAATATACCTTCTTAAATGCTTCCCATCACTCATATCCCTCAAATTCATCATTTTCCCACAAACCCTAGTTTATTGCTACAATTTGACAATTTTCTAGGCTAGGCCTGGGTTTTGTCCTTTTGGAAACCTTCCCCTCACTCAATCTTTGAAATTACACTTTTCCCTAATTCCTAACATCCATCCCTACTTCCTAAAATTTTATCAAGGATTTAGAAGCCCCTTATCCCCTTCATTTCCCTTCATTTCCACAAATCCCATGTTCCACACATTAGGATAGGTTTTATTCAAATGATCTTTCTAAGAAAGAGAAGATGAATTTGAAAAATGTGAGAGATTTTTTTGTCCATAATTGACCCAAGAAGAAAGACCTCTATCGGTTTTTACATAGGTTTCATGATTTGGGAGAAATGTCAAAAATATAATTTCCTGAGGAGAGTTGTTGCATCTTTGGAGTGACCTTGGTAAAATCCAGTTTTCTCTAGCCTGGTTCACCAAATGACTTGCTTTATGAGTCAATTGATAAATAAACAAAGATATATTTCCAAAGCACTATCATGAGCTTAATTTGGAATTGAGGAAGACCTTCAAAAGTTTACTGTAACAACACTTTGCATTTAGGTAGTCACCTTCTGCACATTTTGACTAGTCTTGGGAGATTTGACTTTTATAGGGAAAATTAACTCCAAATTTAAAAATTCAAGATTTTCTAGAAGGTAGACTCAACAAGCTTTCCAACTAGCTATCACAAACCCAATTTTGAGACCAGGAAGGCCTTCAAAAGTCGTCTACAAAAAATCACTGTGCATTAGGGAGGCGCTACGCATAAGAGCCAAACTTCCTTCAGAAAAATACAAGGGTGTTGCGCATCAGGGAGGCACTGTGCATTGGGTTCAGGGCACTATGCATCAACCTATGGGGCTCCAAAACCACCAAATTTCATCTCCAATCACCCTAATTGCTACATTTGCCTTTTAAACAAGTAAGTATACTCATGTTTGATCATAGATAATGTTTTCGTGCTTGAGATATGTTTTTCTGCCTCCTAAGACTCAAACCCTATTTTGTCTTTCTACCTTATTTTTCACTATTGAAGATTCTTGTTACTTGTCTCAATATTCCCATTTTCACTTGCCCTAAACCTACCCTTTAATCCTATCTCACTTCACTCATATTCCCTTCCCCCATTTTTCTATTAAAATTAACCCCTTTATCAAACCCTAAAATCCCTCGTATCAAACCACAGCTCCCTTATAAACCCCTCTTACCCTATTATTTCACTCCATCACTATTTCCCTTTTATAACTCTCTTCATACTCATCTTTCCCTAACCTAATTATCCACCATTCATCAAACCATCCCAAGAGAGACAAACATGGAGAGGGACAGTGACTATGATTTTGAGGAGGACACCCTAAGTGACAACTCTAGGGAAAGGATCTTGTAGTAGTTTGACAAAGGAAAAGGAAATTTTATAGAGGAGGAGCTTGGTGATTATGTTGAGATGGACTTTCAGCTTGAGGAGAATGATTCTGATGTGCCACCTCATCATACTTAGGAAATAGACCTAGATAGCCCTTCTTTTGATCAAAGAATGCTTTTGAAAGAACAGGAGGCTTACATTAACATGCTAGAGGACAAGATAACTCAAGGAAGATATATTATCAATTGCCTAGAGCAGGAGAATAAGCAGTTAGAGGGTAAACAAAGCCAAATGGAGTTAGAGATGCTAAAAATTCAACGGCAAAGAAACAAAGAGCATCTGGTTCCCTTGACTCCTATTGAATAAGAAGTGGAGCATGATAGAGCGATATGGCTTAAAAGGTTAAATATCCACGTTGAGGGCCTTCTGAAGAAATCAAATAGATACAACAAGATGCTAAGGCATATGGCACATCAGTATATGACCCGAAATAGTGTATGCGACAAGAGGATCAAGCACCTTAAGGCAACATTAAGGAGGGCCTTAAAAGGAAAAAAGAAGGATGAAAAGCTCAAAATATTGGCTGATGTGACTTTAACCCAACAAAGTAACCCATGAAGCAGCTTTGAGCCAAAATTGGGAAAATTTTGAGACAATTTTGTCATTTTCCAATTTTTGTACTAGAAACACAAAAAATTATGGTTGATGCACATTGAATTGGTGCATCCTCTTGACAAATGGCTTATAAATTTGGATTCAACATCAAAAAATAAGCAAGCTCAAAAGGTTTCATCAATTTTGGAGAAGATCTTGGCCACCAAAAGGGAAAAAAACATTCAAAAAATGCCTTCTCTGCCACTTTTTGGACCCACAGGAAGCTGTCTTGGGAGAATCGTTTTTTGAAGGGGCAAATCAACTCCAAATTAGGAAATTCAAGTTGTTTGAAAAACTAGACAGGCAGACCCTTCCAACAAGTTATCTTGGGCCTGATTTGGATCAATGTATGTCCTCCAAAGGCTTCCCTAAAGTGGCATTGTGCAATAGGCTCAAGGCGATGCGCATCAGGCAATTTTTTTTCAATTTTGCCTAAAAGTCAAATTTCGCCTAGTTTCTTTAGCAATTGACTTCTTCTTCTTTTCTTGGTGAATTTTGCATGGTAATTGATGTAATATGATGTAAATATTGATGAAAACACTTGATGGGGTAGATACATCAAATCAAAAGTGGTTTTAAACTGAATGTATCAATTTCCTTAGTTTTAGAGGCAAGCTATTCCACTACCTATTTTCTTGTTCCTAGTTTAGATGTTGTCAAAATAGCTCCTTGAGTCATGGATTCGACCCCTGATGACTAGCATGAGTTGTTTGATGCCTATATTATGTTTTCTCTTAGTCATTTGTAAAGGTTGGACTCTTTGGAAGTGGTGCACTCATTGTATACTTGTATCAGCAGTTTGGCAAGGAATACAACTAGGTTTCATAGCTATTTTTGTGGAATTCTTGTGATAATGAGTTTATGTATTGTTTCTTCTTCTATAATGAGTTATTATTATGTGTTATATGTCTCCAAATCTCTCTTTTTACTTTAAACTAAATGAATCAAGATAAATTGACAAAATACACTAATAACAATGCTCTGTCTTGGGAATGAATTTGGTTTTTAATATTTTCAGCAGTTGGAAGAGGATTCATGGTCTCCACATACCCTCCTCATCCCCTCAGTAGTCTTAAACTAACCATCTCATTTGATTACTAGTGCATAAACACTTATCTATCTCACCCTGAAGAAAATGTCTACATCCCTGATTTGATTTCCCTGACCTAAGTTGCCTGCTCCATTTGATCCAACAACCAAACCTTCAAAATGAACTCAAAAACCCTAGAGCTACTAGATCTATCCTAAAATCTATATTCAATTCATTCATGTCCACTGAGATTGACAAGGAGAGAGCCCTCTCCTGACCTGGTAGGGCTAGCTACCAGGTTGAGCATGATTTGTGGTTATCCTAAGATTGCCTCCCTTTAGCCTAAGGTCAATCTAGGCTCTAACACCACCCAAAAAGGAAATAGTGCATGATATTAATTTGCAGAAAGATGATCCATTACCTAACATTGGAATTTATAGGTTTTCGACTTTAAAGAATGCATAAATCATGAAATAGGTATAGGAGCTACTCGAGAAAGGGTTCATCAGACCTAGCACATCACCATGTGGGTCTCCAATTGTTTTGGTGAAAAAGAAAGATGGTTCGTGGAGAATGTGCATTGATTACCGAGCACTGAATAAAATGACGATAAAAAATTGTTATCCCCTTCCTCACATAGATGATCTATTAGATCTTTTGAAAGAAGCTGTTTATTTTTCCAAGTTAGACTTGCATAGTGGCTATCATCAGGTCAGAGTCGTAGAGCAAGATGCATGGAAGACTGCTTTCAAAACAAAGCAGGGATTGTATGAGTGGCTGGCTATGTCTTTTGGCTTAACTAATGCTCCTGCTAATTTCATGAGAGTAATGAATGATGTACTCAAACATTTTCTTGATGATTTTGTTATTGTATATCTAGAGGACATTTTTATATTCAGCAAAACGTGGGAAGAACATTTAAAGCATGTTAAGTAGACATTAGGTATTTTTAAAAGAGAAAAAATTTATGTTAAACTCTCAAAATGTGAATTTGGCAAAACATCTTTGAATTATTTGGGACATATAGTAGGGGGTGGTCAATTAAAGATAGATAACTCTAATGTTGCATCCATTGTAAACTGGCCTAAACCTAAATCTGCTATAGAGGTTAGAAGCTTCTTAGGAGTAGCACAATATTGGAGAAAGTTTATTTCTAACTTTCCATTAATTTCAGCTCCCTTACATGCTTTAACAGGATTGAACAAGGTGTTTCAGTGGGGAGGAAAACAACAAAAATCCTTCGACACCTTGAAAGAAAAGATTAGTACAACACCAGTACTAGCACTGCTCGATCTTCAAAGAACATTTGAGATTGAGATAGATACCAGTGACTATGCCATGGGAGCAATGTTGATGCAGCATGATAAACCCATATGTTATAATTCTGATACATTTAATTCTGTGGTAGTTAACTATCCCACATATGATAAAGAATTGTATGCATTAGTACAAAGTGTGAAAAAGTGGAAACATTACTTAATGGGCAAAGAGACAGTTATACATATTGATCATCAACCACTTCAATATCTACACTCCCAAACTAAGTTGCAACAATCAAGACACTATAGATGGATGGGTTTTCTACAACAGTTTCATTTAATCATTAGATACAAAAAGGATAAGCACAATAAAGTTGCAGATATGTTATCTAGACCAATTATAAATGCATCTACTATACTTAATCATAATTCTATATTGCATGAGAGCTACATTGAACAATATGCTCAAGATATAGATTTGAAAGATGTATATGCAACTTTAAGTCAAGGCAAACGAGTAGAAGAATTGGATTATCATATTAAGGACCAACTCTTGTATCATTGTGGGAAGTTATGCATTCCACAAATTGAAAGACTAAAGATAATTTGAGAAACACACATTTCTCTAATATTAGGTCACTTTGGTGTAAGTAAAATGGTTGCATAGCTGCAAAGATTTTGTTATTAGCCAAAAATGAATGAGATAGTTTCTAGATATGTAAGAGGGTGTACCATGTGTGCTAGAAGCAAGCCCAACAATAGGAAACTAGGCTTGTACACTCCACTACCAGTTCCTTCTCATCCTTGGGAAAGTGTTTCCATGGACTTTGTTGGAGGACTGCCCAAATCTAGGAAAGGTCATGACTATTTATATGTTGTTTTGGATAGGTTCAGTAAAATGTGTATTTTAATACCTTGTAACAAACAAATTATAGCTAAACAAACTACAAAGTTGTTCTTTTAGCATGTATGGGTTCATTTTGGATTACCCACTTCCATAATATTTGATCGAGATACTCAATTTGTTGGGAAATTTTGGTCAAGTCTGTCGGAATTGATGGACACTAGGCTGAAGAAAAGCACAACTTTTCCTCCAAAAATAGATGGCCAAACAGAAGTGATCAACAGGATAGTGATCCAATTGCTCAAAGGATATTGTAGCAAGCATCCCAAACTTTTGGATGAACATTTATGTTATGTGCAACATGATTACAACCGAGCTAAACATTCTTCTACACAGAGATCTCCTTTCGAGACCTGTTTTGGTTTCACAACAAGGTCTCCCTTGGATTTTGTCTTTGGTAAAGACATATCAGTTGATGGACACAGTGATGTGGACAAGGAAACCAAGTTCATTGAAAAAATCCAAGAGATTCACCAGGAATTACATGAATAGCTGGAAAAGAACCAATCCAAGTACAAAGCAAGGCATGACAAGCATCAGATGGAACATAGTTTCCAAGTTGGTGACCAAGTCTCACTATATATCAACAAAGATAGAATGCAAGGTGAAGGTAAGAAGTTGAAGCCAATAAGGTATGTTCCTTTCAAGATCCTTGAAAAAATACGTGAGAATGCTTTTCGCCTTGATCTACCAGCTTACATGCACATCTACTCAGTTGTTAATGCATACATCTTGAGACTATTTGAACCTTCATTAATTGATGATCCTGAAGAGCAGAGTCAATTGCCTTATATTGATGAACTATTGCCTGAATATCTTAATGAGTTGCAGGAAGATACAATTCTGGACAGGAAGGTAAGAACTACATGCAGAGGAAATGTTGAGTACCTGAGGATCAGACTCAAAGGTTCAAATCCAAGTAGTGCGAAATGGATAGGAATTGAGCAAGCGATGAAGTAATACCCTCACTTGATTAATGCTTGAAAGAAAACCAGCTTTTGGTGGTCCAAAAGCTTTCTCAGTGGGAAGGGCGTGATCTGAATTAGATCCTAAAAACCCTCTAAGTTTTCATGACTGTTTCAAATTATGCTAAATGCTTCAAGTCTTAGAAAAGTTGAAGCTATCAAAAGGAATCCTCATAACAAATGCAGTTGTGGCTAGAGTGGAGCAAAGAGGACCCTCGGTCGAGTGCGCAGACTGTTGGCCCATGGTAAAGTGCAATGGCACAAAACTGGCAAAACCAGAGGCTAGATCAAGAAACAGAGGTGGATTAAGCGCTAATTGCATATTGCAGGGCGTGCCCCTCAGTGAAGGAAAGCCCCGAAGTGCCCAGACCCGAAAATGTTATAAAATTTGGAAAAGTAATTGTTTTAGTTCCGTAATGTGGGATTCCTAAAAACCAGTAGGATATCGGAAGGCTTCAAGGCGGTAAGCAGTTTTTACTGAGTCCCTCCCGATGCCACACATCAAGCGACATACATCCGACAGAAGAGAGAGAAAACTACTTGCATCGGACGGGTAAATGTCATGTGACTTCTCCACCGAATATGAAGGAAGACTGTGGGATCTGGGGGGTCCGGATTGACGACAGAGATACGTCCCGATGACTGACCGAATTTAACGGGTCAAAAATCAAGATGGCAGGGATTTGAAGTCTAATGTGGATGATGAGTTGGCAAACAATTCGTGTTCGTGGGCAATCTTGAAGCAAACAGATTTAACAACCATTCGAATTTGATTCAGGGAATCTAAAACCTAATTCGTTAGTAAATAGGTGGCCACCTCCCTGCGAGACGTTACCCAGTGATGATGATGTAGAGTGGAGGAATTCGAACGGACAAAGGAAAGGGAACCAGAAGGTCGGGAAGCGGAAACGAGTAGTCAAAGAACAAATTGGCTTTAAAGCCATGAACTGACAAAAGCAGAGAAATGGGACAACATACAAAGATGTAGAAAGCTAATAACAAAGAACAGAGAGTAGAAGCCAAGCTAACCTGAAGGTAGCATCGAGGTAGACAGAGCTAAAGAGGGTCAGAGAGTTTTTGTACTCTAATGAAGGCTTGAGAGGTTTAAGCAAACTCCTCGAAATAGGCGTGTCATACTACTGTGACCCTTAAAGATTGAGTTTCAGTAAGGAGAGTCTGTACACTCCATTCCTACTGAGTTCATTCTATTTATTGAGTCTCGAATCGAGCTCAATATTTTAAAAACTCTACTTGAAAACATAATAGAAAGGCCACCATTGAAAGGCTGGACTAGGAAATGTAGCCCAGGAGCGTTAGGTGAACTTCTTATTAAACTTGTTTCATTTATATGTTTGACTGTTATGTTTTCTCTGATTGCCTCAGTGTCTATGTATTCTAGCAATCTTATCGATCCATTGCATAAGTAACATAGGCACATCCGTGCACATGAGTCTGTAATACCTTTAATTCTTTATCCTGGATAAATTCCAGATCAAAAGGAGAAACAAAACAAGTTGGGTAGTAAATCTAAAAAGTGCATCTTTATTGGGTATAAGGATGGTTTAAAGGGTTATAATATTTGGAACCCAGTAATAAGGAAGGTTGTGTACAACCAAGATGTGGTGTTGAGAGAGATGAAAGATGTTATTAAACATGAAGTCCAACCAGAGGAACCTGAGAGGATAGAGTTTGAGCTAAAGGAGGAAGAATCAGAAGATGAAGACCCACAAACTCTAGGTGCGAGAAGACTAGTTTGAGAAAGAAGGCAGTCAGAAAGGTATAGTCCATCTTCTTTTTGTTCAAATTTTTCTTTATCTATTACTGATTATGATCCCAGAACTGTGAAGGAAGCAGTAGATTCAGAGGATGGAAAACTCTGGAAAGAGGCCATAGCTGATAAAATGGCATCTTTGCAAAAAAAAGAGGCTTGGGATCTAACAGAGTTGCCGACTGGAAGGAAACCCATTGGTAGCAAATGGGTGTTCAAGAAGAAGAGAAATACAAAAGGAAAGGTGGAGAAATACAAAGCTCAATTGGTAGCAAAAGGTTATTCCCAGGTGCTAGGAATTGATTTTGGTGATATTTTTTCTCCTGTTGCTAAGGTAGCTTCTATTAGATTACTATTATCTGTTGTTGCTACTTTTGATTTTGAGGAAGAATAGATGGATGTGAAGATAACATTTCTTCACGGGGATTTGGAAGACGAGATCTACATGAAGCAACCTGAAGGCTTTGCGGTGAAGGGTAAGAAAGAAATGGTATGCAAGTTAAAGAAGCCTCTGAATGGGTTAAAACAATCACCAAGTATGTGGTAACAGAAATTTGATACATTTATACGGGTACTTGGCTTCACCAGAAGAAAATAAGATCACTTGTGTATTTAAATTAATTGGTGACCGTGTTATTTATTTGTTCTTGTATGTCGATGATGCGTTGTTGGTTGGAAATAACAAAGAAATTATCTAGGATTTGAAGACCCAATTGTCCTCCAAATTCGACATGAAAGATCTTGCTTCCGCAAACTATATTTTGGGCATGGAAATTAAAAGAGACCATGAAAAGAGGAAGCTCTAGTTAAAACAAAGGAAGTATGTTGAGACAATAGTGCAGAGGTTTAATATACAGGATAGGAAACCAATGAAGGTTCCTATTCCTATAGGTGTGAGGTTATCTGCGTAACAGTGTCCCAAGACACAAGAAGAGGAAGAGGACATGTCTCATGTTCCATATGAAAGTGCAGTGGATAGCTTGATGTATGCAATGGTCTATACTAGACCGGAAATTACACATGCAGTGGGAGTATTGAGCAGGTTTATGTCAAAACCAGGGAAGGACCACTAGACAACAGTGAAGCGGGTTTTCAGGTATTTGCATGGCACTAGTGATTATGGTTTGTGCTACCAAGGAAGACTAGGATTGGATAGAGTGTTCGATATTTGTGGCTTTGTTGATGCAGATTGGACTGGAGATCTGGATCAGAGAAGATCTACAAGTCAGTATGTGTTTAACCTATTTGGAGGTGCAATCAGTTGGATGAGTAAGAAACAATCTATAGTGGCACTACCAAATACAGAGGAAAAATACATGACAACCACTCATGCATGCAAGGACGTAGTTTGGTTGTAGAGATTGTGTTCAAGTATGGGGTTAGTACAAGGAGCTATAAGGATAGACTGTGACAACCAAAGTGCAATTTTCATCGCAAAGAACCCTACATATCATTAAAAGACAAGGCACATTGATGTTCAGTATCACTTTATGAGGGATATGATAGAAGACAAAAAGTTGCTGGTAAAGGTGGACACATTGAAGAATACTGCAGATGCATTGACAAAATCTGTGAGCTCTGAGAAGTTCTATTAGTGTAAAGAAACAATGGGCATTGCAGGGTTGGATAAATGACTAACCTCTCCTATGGTCCCCTGTGGAAGGAAAACAACAAGTGGGTGAATGTTGGGTTGTGTTATATTCTTTCCACGACTAGCCGACGTAGTTAACCGGGGGGTTAGAAGGGGGGCAGAGCCCCCACTTCGTTGTACTGATTGTGTAGCCGGGGGGGGGGGGGGGGGGTTACAGGGGGTTTGAGGGGTGCAGGAAACCCCACTGTATGGGGTCTGGGGCAGCGCCCCGTAAAATTTTGGTTTTGGACCTTATGTTAGGTTGGGTAGACCTACCTATTGTTTTGTGCATGATTTTCGCACATGGTTTTGGATGCGATGGTTTTCGGTCCACGGTTTTGGACACAATGGTTTTCGGTCCATGGTTTTGGACGTGATGGTTTTTAGTCCATGGTTTTGGATGCTTCGACATGTATAAATATGTATTGTAACATTGAAAGGAATATAATGAAAAATGAAGCTGGTAGTCCTAGTTTTGGGATCCAGTGGAAAATCTCTGTGTATACGTGTTTTATGCTCTCGCATTGTTTATTTTGTGTGTTTTAGAATTCATATGCAGGTAATTTTTGTATTGGGTTACAACCTGCAATCTTGATCTTCATCCTTTCTTATAGAATTATCAACTTGAGAACATCTTGATAGTCATTATCAATACCTCCCTAGTTAAGAGGCGGCATTGAATTTTGTAACTATGGTTAGTCTTCGTAATGTATATTTTCATCATTTATGTATTTACTAAAGCATGTTCTACATGCTGAGAAGGAAATTATATTATTTGTATTTTTTGAAGAAAACTAGAAGGCTCGTTCTTCAAGGCTTCCAAGAGAGAATATTTGAGTTTTGAACTTGTAGTTTTGGCTCCACAATAAGCCCATGTCATCCCCCTTGATCAAGTCGGCCTAGCCCCCAAGTGGAACCTATTCGCTTCCCTCTAGAAGACTATTTATATTACATTTTGTTCCTCCACTAAGAGGCATTCAATTCACAGAAAAAGGAATATTATCTCTACTCCTAGCCAAGTTGAAGAATTCCAAAGTCAATGAGGGGAAGATCGAAAAATATTAAATAAGAAATGAATCTCGCTTGATTGTAATTCATTCCTTTAACAACTTGCACGTGTGACTAAATTTTTTGTGATAGTTTCCCTGTGAAAGGGCCAATTTTTTTTGTAGCACCTCTGAGTGATCAAGTTCAAATTTTCTGTGGAAGACCTTTGTTGCAGACCTTAACTGAGTTGACTTGGATTTGATTGAGGAGGGATTTTACTTACCTTCTTTATGGATTTCTAAGATCACTAATTAGTTTGTCTATGATCTTGACTTTGACTACTCTTTTCTTAAATTAATTTTATAAAAAAAATATTACTTGGATTTTACCCATGTGGATTTTCCGAGGTAAAATGTTGTGTTTTTGTGTTGTTTTCTTTTCATGGTCCTTTTAGAACTTTGTTTTACTATTCATATCTTTTATATAATTAGTATATGATGAATAATGAAATTAAGATCATGAATAATGAATGTAAGAAGAGATTAACCTATGTAATTCATAAGAAGTCGTTATCCGTATAGAGAATTCCCTATAAATCAACAATGAACTTGGTCGAATCCAAATAGCCATTATTGACATGGTTTATGAACGAGAAATCCTTCGAAAACCATTGTACGTGACTAAAATGGATTAGTTTTTACATTAAAAAAAGAGAATTATATATACATTTAATGGCTTCTAGAAAACATTACAAACCTACACCAAGGAAATACCTACCATTGGAAATATGAGAACTAAGAAGAAACATATATCTAATAACACACAAAAATCTTGATTGTGGAGTTTAAAATAAAAATAAATAAAGATTAGATCCTTAACTTAGATCTCTACCTAAAGCCATACATTTAAATCTTAAAATTGCTTTACATTCTCCCTATTACTCAAGTGAGACATCCTAATTTATCTCTACATTTATAAGGTTAAGGTTATGCCTCACTTTGTGATATTGAAAATTTTCAAGTAAATTTCATTTTAAAAATAAAAGGAAAGATTCTAACATATTAGAATATATACATGCATCTATCTATACATAAACTTAAACAATGGATTTTTAAACAAATTAACTGTATCGTAAAGCACATAAAATATTGAAAGATGGACATCAAGAAAAACCCAATTAAAAACCTATAGTTCTAAATGGAATACTGAAAGAAAACCAATTGGTCAAGCTTATTAAAACTTGCTAAAACATCACTTTGTAAAACATGATTTTATAACATTTATAAAATAATAATTTTTAGTTAGTGTTTGAAGTTAAACGTCAATTTATAAAATTAATAAAACATAATTGTGTAGCATTTATAAAATAATATTTTTTAATGGGTTCTTTGATGTTTCTCTCATGATTTCAACCTATTTTCATGAGTAAATCAACAAAATCGCATTTATACATATTTATTTCTTTATTTTAAAATAAAAGATACTATTATTATAAATTTGCTTATTATAAAATAGATGATATTATTTATTATAGATTTTTTATGGTAAATTATTAAAGGAGCGAGTACATTATTATTTATAGAATTTAAAATAGTTTTTCAAATCATTTTCAAATCATTACTACAAACAAAAAAAAATTAGTTTTTTTAAAAATAATATATTGAAAAATAAAATAATAATCTTTATATATCTATATAATATTTCAGTAATATTTTAGTAACAAAATGTTATTCTTAGCGAACATAATCAAATATTTATTATTTTAAAATTTAATGAATATTTTTAAAGTGAAAGGGAGTTTTTTTTTTTTTACAAAATAAAGGCTCCCATCTTTTAAATTTAATGTAAATCTATATTGAGTTTTAATGAGAGTTTTGATACTTAAAATTCAATGGTGAATTGATATTTTTCTATTTTTAATAAATTTTCTACTTCTTACAAAGTCTTTTTATATATAACATGTTATAATTATTAAATTCAATGTGATTCTATATTGTGTTAATGTGATTTAATATCAACATTAATGCGAATTGATATTTTGTTACTTTTTAATAACTTTTTATCCTCTAAAAAAATATTTTTATATAAAATATGTCATCATTATTAAAATTTCATGGATGTTTATTTTTGAAATTTAAAACGAAACTAAAAACTTAACAAGTTTTTTATAACTAAGTTATAAATGATATTTTGTCTGCATGGGGTAGTTCAAGTGGTAATGGCCATGGAAATGAAGTCTCACCGAACCGGAGATCTTGGGTTCGATTCTTGTGCTACCCTCCCCGGAAATGGGGTGAATAATGGACATGTAAAAACTGGAAAATGAGAAGGTACTACGGAAGCTTACAAAAAAAAGAAGTTATAAATGATAATTTTATTTATCTCTTATTATTAAATTTTTTTCAACTAATTTTTATATTTTATATAAATATTTGGTAAATATTAACAATTAAGTATTGTTTTAAATTGTATTAATTAATATATATATAATATATATATATATATATTTATATATCTTGGTGGGATTTTTATATTTATTCATTTTCAAAAAAGAGGTTACATCCATGAAAAACGTTCAGTGGCCTCAACCTGCCCATTGAGAAACCAGGGTTGTTGTCCACCACACTGCATTATATGTCATCCAAAACCTCTATGTCTCGAAAATATCTATCACCCAAATAGCTATAGTAAGAACTACTAGCTGACATATACATCAAGAAAACTAGACAAAATTAGGAACTGCCATAACCAAACTAACATCTACTCATGAGACGACTCCACAAGAGCTGGGTCCTTAGCACTGGAGCTTGGTAATTCAGATTGAGGAATGCATAAAATGTGTTGCTCAATCTGACGAAGACAAACATTTTGCTGCTAGATTTCAAATTGAATAAGTTGAAATTATTTCTTAATTTCCTAAAATCCTGGATCAACTTTGAGAGAGCCCGCACGAAAGGCCATGATACCTTTAGCCACAATCATTTTAATCACCCAGTAGATATGGACAACTTTTTTATATTAGGTGGTGCGGCCATGAGTATGTCCCAGATTAGGAACGAGGACGCTCCAATCTTCAATTTTCACTTCAACTTCTGCCCGTTGATTTAATTATGTTTCCCAAGAAGAGATCATTTGTTTAACCTGGTATGGATTTCATGTGTTATAGGTATAGGCTGCCTCACTGATAATTCGAACATCCGACTTGTGGTTACTTCTTCTCGGTGGTCGAGCGAATGATGAACCCTTATCGCCATCATTTCTTGACGGGCAAGCCATTTGAATTCTCAACTAAACAATTGAACAACAAACTGGCACCTGAATAGACTGAGCCACAGTGCAAAACTAGACGAGTCGCTCGCGAGAAGGGTGATAATTGAAATTATAAAAACCCAATACATGAAAATGAAATAGAAACAAGGGACAAACAACGTTAGGCTCATGCTTTTCATACATACCAAGGGTCAAATAGGATGCTCGTCTTCAACACTCAAGCCTGAATACCACCACCCCGTGCTCCATTAAATCAAGATAGAGAGAAATACCGAAAATACCCTGTCTCCTCAGGGTAAATATTCAACAAAACACTCCCTGAGCCAAATAACAGTGATATTCATGCCATAGATATAATAAGTCAGGTACAAGGAATTGGAGTTCAATCCCATGCTCAGGGCTAACAAGCCAATAATATAACCATCGCTAATGAACATACATTCTGCCACCATAAAACTATAAACCATAAATATTCCATACATTCCCATTTGAGACAGAAGAATGCCAAAGAAAACAAATACCGACATAGAAACAACAAGCATTACAAATGATGAAACCATAGAAACTTTCCCAATCTCCAAACAATGAGTTCCATTTCTCACAAGACTGGAATGGCAAAGAGTAGCATTAAAATTTTGAGAGACACTATAATAATTCGCAGGCAACTGTCAAGGATGGGAATAAAGGATAAGAACATACCCAATTACAAACGCCATGAACCAACAAGGGTTAGACTCGTCCTGAGAGGAGAACCACCTAATCTTCCTTGCAGACCAGAGATTGAAACCCAAGAATCAACGCTTATCTCCAGGAGCCATATTCCAACACAAAATGAATGCATGCATGGTACACTAAACCTTATCCACTTGGATATTAAGAGCCCTAGGGCTCGTCTCATCAAACATTATCTTGGCCCTTGAAAGCAACCACCCCACTTACATGATCACACATGTGAGGGAGATGGTCTAGCCTCCCTCGAGCCCTTTCAACCTTCCTTCCACACATAACGAGAATCCTGAGAGGGACATATAGTTGTCTTGCACCCCAATCAGGGTTAAAATTACATATATTAATCATTTTTTAAAATTAATATTAATTTACGTTTACATTTTATCAGTTTTAATATAACTTTGATCATATTAATAATATATAGTGAGAAATATATGGAAATGAGATTATAAAAATAGCAATTTTATAAGCATGAATTATATTGAAATACTTTATTTTTGTACAATAGCTAACCACAATCATGAGTTATCTACACTTCAACCAAATCTATAGATATTAGCTATTACATTTATGCAGTAGAACATTATTTTCCAACACACTCTATTAATGCTCTAACACACAAAATTAATTCAATTAAACATAACATACTTGTGCTAAAAATAATAGAACAAGACAAATCTCTTTAATAGACTTCTTCAACCAACAAAACTCTTTGAAATAGCCTCTTTATTGTTATTCAAGTTACTAGCATCATTGGACACCATTTGCACATGATATGTATCATAGCTCTCATAAAAGTACAATGTCAAAATACCATTTCATAAATCTTCCTTAATTACTTATTGGATAACAATAGCTACATGTATAAGGGTGGTAGGTGAAGGGAGGTGTTAGTATTCTTTTGAGGAAAGATAAAATTATCCTATTCTTAGAGGTTGGGGAAGGCTTCCAATAATTATATGGAAGGTTATGCTCTCATATAAGGGGACTTCAATGCAATCTCATTACACGTCCAAAACATGACCATAGTTATGGATTGTAAGGTTATAATTTGAGATGTCCACTTTGGAACCGGTTCATTTCATTTAAAACTCTACACTTTCCTTAAATGGATTAGATTTCATATATATTTGAAGTAAGAGAATAAATTGTGGCACATTATTAGGAAAAATAATGCTAAAGTAGATATATTGGTAAGCAAAGAAACAATGTATGAGGCAAGCACCCTCTCTCTTAATGATAAGGTGGCACATCATTTAATCCCATGATGGAGACAAGTGGCAGTGATTGGGGTGATTGCTAAGTGTAGTAGTTGTATGCATGTGCTTAAGGATGAGTTTTGTGATGAGCCATGTAAGTTTCCATCTACTATACAAGGTAAATATACTTCAATTTTGAATGAAAATTATGGTATGGTACCTTCCTATGAAAATTTTGTTAAGGAAATTTTTTATTGGGATGTTGTAAGTTAGATGCAATCCCTATCTCATGGAAACTGGTAGATAAAATGATCTCTCAAGAGCATAGTTCCCATTTTCTCCATGTGTGGATAACTCTCTAAGACTTGGGACTCTTTATGTGTTATTGTAGAAAGACTCTATCTTGGAATGTTAGTCTATTTTCAAGGTTTTCCATGTGGAGTTAACTAGCATGATCTAGTACTTTGGGTTTTTTGATTGTGAAAGCTATGGGAACTTGATGGGGTGGAATGTGGTAGAAATAATGACTCAAGGAAAGGGGTAGTTCGGAAAATGTTTCTGTCTATTGGAATGAAGTATTTACTATTTCTATCTCCTTTGACTTATTTTGTAGAAGTTTCCACCATTTTGACCCTATTATTGGTAGGGGTAACTTTCTTTGTATCTCATGAAAGGCAACCTCTAGTTATAACATACTTTTCATTTTATTAAAATTACTTATGTAATATAATATAAGATAATTTTTTTAATGTATAAAGTAGATGCCAATACTTATTGAAATTTATATTGTACTTGTAATTTTTTATAATATTTTCTTGAAGGTTTAGCAATACATTCCTATGTAAACATGTATTTTTATATTCCTTTGTCATTAACCTTTCCTATACTATAAAGGTTCAATTTTATTTGGATTAATTTGTTTTTCATATGTACACATATATTAAGGTGTAGGGGGTTTTTCCCTCTTATCCCCTTTCCCTCTCTGATAGAAAATGAATGAAGGTAGCTTCTACGTAAAACTTGTTTGTTAATTTTGTTCATTTGGGCTTCATCATTCTTCATCCATAGTGCATACTTGTGCAAATTATTGTAAGGTAAATATTTTCATGTTTAAATCTTGTGACCTAGCAAACATGACAAATTTTCTATGGTGAAATCCCATTTATTCACATGGCCAGAGGATTTTGATGGTCCAAATGTTCCTTTGCTAATCTAATGGCAGTGATGGAGATGTGAAAGGTTAGGGTAACTATCCCCCACCTCTGATTCTATTTTCCCATGCCATTTTCATTCTAGATCTTCAGTGGAATGAGCTCAAGAACTCTCTTAAGCTTCATTGGATCTTTGCTTCAATTTATTTTTTTTACTTTACTAGGTTGTATGTTATCTAATATTACTAGGAATACCTCTTATTGTAGCTTCTTCCTTTGGGGTATTTACTAAGACTACTATAGGTAATATCCACATTTACATTTTGTTCCTTTCCTCTTTTAGGGTTATTTGTTTACTATCATATTTGTTCTATTTTTTTACCTTTTTTATAGGGAAAAAATGAAATTACCTCAAACAATAGTTCTTAGGGAAATTACAGAGTTTTCTCTTTAGACTACTGACTTACTCGAAGAGGGTTTTCCTCTATTTCTGGTCTTCGACTTTGTACATGGTTGCTTAAACAATTTTAGTGTTTTTCAAGAGATAGTCAAAAAAAGGTTTCTTGATTTCTCTTGGCCTTCTCTTTTATTTTCCTTTTATGGCTTCAAAATATCATGATAGAACCCTACTCTAGTTTCTAGGCCCAATTCTTCCTCATCTTGCTACTTATAGGTGGCTACTTTCATAGTTATTGCAAGAATTTTTTCTACTTTAATATGCCAAAAACCCAACGGTTTCACCCTTTTCTATGTTTTTCAATTATTTTTTGTAAAACAAGATTATATTCATTCTTCCAAAAAAGAGTACATTATTGCTAGAGTGTAGGTAGTCTCACCCTAACCAAGTTTGTTGACCACAACTATCAGGTTATGATAAAGAAACAGAAAAAACATCAAGAGACATAGTCCACAACTTGAGAGGCAAGAAGCACCAGCAAACAAATAAAAACATGTAAAACACTTGTAATCATGGTAGTCATTAGAGGTGATGGAGGATGGGTTGTCCAGAGTTATTCCTAAAGGAAGAGGAGGATGGAAGGATCATTGAACATGCTCTTTGAAATGGTACATCCAAGACTGCAACTTTTCGATTTTCTCGGATAACATGTTCTGGCCACGCCAAACCATCAATATGCGCTCTCAGACATGGATCTCAAAATAGTGAATTTTGTTCAAAGTACCCATTAGCTCAACATGTTCCTCCTCCCTCACCCGCTCCGAGGTTTCGAGGCATTCAAGAATTGATTGAATCAAATCCCAAAAATTCTCAACATAGCAGGTCTGTCACTGCCCATGTCCCACATGACGAGTCATCCCTTGCCTCCCCAAACTGCCGCAATGATCTGACCCACCACATTGTTGGGCCTGTAGTGTGCAACCCTACATCTTGCTATCGAGCTACCCCAAATAATACTAGCACAAACTTCAAAGCCACCCAACCAGAGTGGCCCACCGTACCACCACCTCGATGACGAGGTATTGCCTTAACCGAGTGACCACCTATATTACCCCCTCATCTAGATCTATTACGATGGGATGCTAGTTCCAATGGTGAGAGACTCTCACCATCGAGAGAGCTACCCAAATTAGGCTTAATTTTGGATGAAGAGCAGGCCAAACATGGAACAGGACACATGATGATCAGCTTAACACCGCAGTGATGAAAAGAGGTTGTCCAATGATGAGCTTTTTGAAAAGTAACTATCACCACCCCCATTGGCACGACCATTACCAACTGATCTAAAATGAATGTAGAGGACCACAATTTTACCACAACCATGTGTAATTCAATGTCCCACTCCTCCAGAAAAATCCACACAAACCATACCACCTAGAAACCAGTGCATCTCCTCCACAAACACTACCAATCCCAACAAGACGAACAAGCACCACCAAAATCAAACAACCACATCTTTTCCTACCTACAAAAACTGTAAATTGAGAACCAAACTGGCAATTGACAAGAATGCATGTTATAGCACCATTTACCACCCTTGGTATTTTTTATGCTTGGCTTATGGCCTAGGGTAAACCCTCCTTCCAAACTTGGTCCAAATATTTTAAAAACAATGTTTTATTCCCTGTACGCTACTTTCCCTTAGATAAATGTGTGTCCACAGGGGTTAGTCAATACCCAATCCGTGTATATGTGTTAAAACACTTAAAAATATATTTCCTTAATTTTGGGTGGAGTTCACGGGTTTTACTTGTTGATTACCCCCTATTTCCCGTGGCCCAACTATTTTCCAAGTTAAAAACTATTTCGGAGAAGTATAAGTAGACTTCTATGGGAAGGCCTTAAAGTGGAGAAGAGATAGAGTTATTATACTGAGATTATCCCTGACTAAGTCTGAAGTATCCCTATGCTTCATGTACTTCCCCAAGTTTCAGGAAACCATTGTTTCATTGATTATTGATATTCTCCCTCTTGCTTAAGATATCATGGTATTGGTTATGGAAGGAGGATGGTGAAGACTAGGACTAGACAAATCTGGAGGACGGTTCTGCTTGGAGCGGGAAGAAGAAGACTCGGGTGAATTCTCTCCATGTTAGTTATAGCTTTCTACAATAAAAAGAAGTGTTGTCTTGTTCCTGACATTAACTATGTTTATGCATCAAATAGGATTGTAATTCATATGTGAATGTTATTTTTATGTATAACTAATCATTTGCTTATATGATAGAAAGTTAGTTTCATTAAAATGATTTATCTATATGTTGCTATGTATGTTCGAATTGGTTGATTTTCAGGTTCGAAGATCATCAGGAGTTGCAGAGGGTCTAAAACCTGCTCGAACTACCCAAATGAAGGACATCCCGGTATGATTGCTCTCACAGAGTTTGTTTATATAAGTTCGTTGCCTAAGTTGTATGAGTGCTTCTTTCTATAGATTGCTCTTGCTCTGTTGGGGTTCCAACCCAAAGTCGTAGGGTACTTATTCCCATAATAGAATTGGTGACTCCACTAGGGATAACAATCTTGTTATTCCTAGTTTGGGTTTTTCAGTGTCATTTAGGGCTCAGTTTTTGGTTTTCTTGCTGTTACAATATTATTTGGTTTAGTAGAGTCTCAGGCCTTAAGCCTGATCTTTTTTATCTAGTTTTCTTTTTTATTTTTTCTTGTAAAGCTTTGTATACACATTTTACTCTATTTAGAGTAGTGTACGCACACTTGTTTCTATGAAGTGAACCCGTGTATACACGAGTTTCCTTTATCAGAAGCACATGCATAAGCCTCTGTGCTTAAACACAATGGCATATACCAATTTTTGAATTGTTTTTCAAATCTCTCTGCCCAGAGAGATTTGTTGCTTGGTCTGTTTACTCTCTAAATGGTCAATTTCTGTTTGAAGAATTTCGTTATTCTATGAGCTTACTATTTTGAAGTCTCTTCCACTTTGAAAAGATTTGGCCTAGGTTTTCTTTAGAGTGAGTTTGTGATTTCTGTTTTGGCACATAAGACTTTGTACAAAGGTTCTTGATTTTTCTGGTCCTCCATAAGAACAGATTTTTTTCAATCTTATTGTCAAGCTTGCTTGTGAGTCACTTTCTTTGTTTTCTGTCATTCTATGGCCTTATAGTTTTTCTTGATTTTTGGAAGTTTTTTGTTTTGACGAATTTGGAAGTATTTATTTCCTAATTTCTTGATCAGTTTGTCAAGCTCTTTGCTATTGTTTGGGTCGTTTAGTACAAGTATAAGCCTTTTTGTTCAATTTTACATTCGTTGTCAAATTTGTAACTTTCAAAGACTCCTTGTGCTCCTTTTTCGATCTTTGAGTTCCAGTGGAATTTAGAGTGCTTTGAAAAGGTTGTTTTGATTGTTTCTTGATAAAGAAAAGATCTTAAAAAACATTGTTTTTGTTTTCTTTTGCCAAGTTCGATTTTGGTTTCTTTTGATTTGTGAAAGTGAATTGTGATCTTTTGGGATTTGCCCTTCTTTTTTGGAGAAAATTTTGTATGCAAAATCTGTATTCTTTTCAACACTTAAGTTAGCCTATTAATAGTTATAAACAATCACTTTCATTCTTTTTAGAGTAATTTAGGATCTTGCATCTTCAGTACACCTTGCATTAGAGTAGTTTTGCATTTTTAAAGCATCAATAGTCTTTTTAGTTTTTGTATGTGTGGAGTGTGTTTTAAGAAAAGGAAAAGAAAAATTTTCTTGCTTTATAGAAGTTTCGTAGAACCCATGTAGAAATCCCTTTTCATTGAAGATAAATGATTGCATTCATGTAGTTAGTTTTTGATTAATTTTTTTTGCCTCATACAAACATCATTTGTTTCATTTCCATCTAAACCCCTGACTTAAAAGAACAGCTATTAAAATCAAGCGCTTAACTAAAATAAACTAGAACATTTTTATTTTCATAAAAATAAACCAACAAGTTTAGGTTTATTAGGGCCTTGGATTAGGCAAGAGGAGAGTTAACTATCCAAGGCTGCTCGAAATTATAAAATGTAGATTTTTTATTAAAGAGCGAAATCCAATAGTGTTAGGGAGACTGGGAAAGCTTTGTGACTGAAAGTAAAGCATGGGGGTTCGTGAAGATAAGGACGAGAGATACCCCCTCTCTTACTTGTCAGATCCTACCTCATGACTGTTCTGCCCAGCTTTTGATATGAGTTGGTGACCATAGTTTCCTAACCTAGGAATTACATAGGTGGCTGCGAAGGGGAATCCCATGGCACCTGAGGTTGTCGTTGTATCATGTTCAACAGTACTTATGGAGGGCACCTTTGTGAAGCTTGGGGGCTTGCACTGGCAAACATTGTTGTCTAGAGGTCAACATAACTACCTTTGATGCCTTCACTAGTAGGCCTAGGGTGTAATTACCCCAATCTATCTTCGGAAGACCCTTATTATTAACTATCTTGTATTTTGGTGTCTGGTCCTAATCACCTGGAGTGGAAATACTTGGAAGTTGTTTTATTGCTGATATCTCTAGGGACATTTTAGTGAGTGTTCTATGCTCCTAGTTGGCCTAGCTTTATAATTTTCTTGAGCCTTTAAGTAGATTTTTAAATAATTCAAAGTGGCTGACCGACCATCTCAACAATCTCAAAGACTCTGTGGGATTTCACCTACGAGTCCAAAGCCTTCTCCTAGAAGGTGTAGGAGCGATTCAACCACTGGTTTCCAACTAGTGACAACATGCGCATCAGAGATCGATCCTCCGCTTAGGGGCATTAGTTCAAAAGATTGACCTGGTACCAATACAGACTTAGAGAGGAACATACCAGTTCTTTCTCGAGTACTCTTTTAGTCAGAAGATAGTATTGAAATATAAGATCTTTTAGAGTCAATTACAGCTCTTAATTCTCCTCTCCCTCCTGATCATCCATACATTTTGTTATACATTGGAACTCCAAATGACAGGCCTTCAAGCCCAGGTCCACATACATCTATCCCTTCAATGACCACTATTGGAAGCACGGCATCCATGACAAGTTTTGTTCGCATGCAAACTCCCATATCTGTACAAGGATGAGGAACTATTTCCATCCCTTCTAACACTCCCAACACTACTATATTTTCATCTAATTCCATTCCATTGACGAGTGGAAGTTCTGAATCTACTGCATCCATTTTTGGATTCTTCCCTTTTAGAATGCCATCTCAAGGTATTCCTTCAGTTCCTTAAATATGCCATCAATCATCTCTACATCCATGATGAGTGGATCAACTTCTTTTCAGGGTTTCCCATTTGGAAGTGGTCATATACCACATTCCAATCCGATAGTCGGGTCAATGCCTTTTCATTTTACAAGTGAAGGCAATAACCCCTTCTAGAATTGGACAAACCCTACGGTTAGTGTGATAGGAGCTGGGAATAAGTTTTTCAGCCAACAACAGAATATGCCATATTCTTCGGTTAATTCATTTCAAAAATTTTCACCCTTTGATAATGCATGGAGCCCTTATCATGGGCTATCAACTCCTTTCAATACTTTGTTAGGGGGTAACTTCACTGGTTATAGAGGATTTTCAGTAGGAGTTGGTCAAACTTCGAATTTTTCTGGACCAAAAGGATCACTTTTTGGTTCAGTGGGCTCTACAAGTTACTTCAGGCAATCTGGTGCCTTTCAAAATCTAGGTCATTCTTTTCAGACCTTTGCGAACCCTACCCATTCTGGATGGAATTCCAAAGGTCTTCCACGACTTCCTATTTTGGCCACTCTTAATTTGCTAGACTTAACTAAATTGACAAATGATCCAATTAGATACAATTCGGCTTAGCCTTTAGTCCGGACCAAACTTCCATCGGATATTCCAAAGTTCGAAGGGAAGAGTGGTGAAGACCCCGAAGACCATGTGACCATAGTTTACTTATGGTGCTCATCCAACTCCCTGATAGATGATTCAATCAGGTTGAGTTTATTTCACCGCACCCTAACCGTAAATGCAACCAAATGGTATATAGAGTTTCTAGGGGGAACCTATACTTCTTTCACTAATTTGGCTAATATTTTCTTGAACCATCTTCAGTTGTGTGCCTGCTATGAAGCTAGAACTGAGCTTCTGGCCAACATTCATCAAGACATGACAACTGACATTTTGGATCATATCCACGAATGGAGACGGAGAAAAAGGCTTATCAAAGCTGAAATTCCACCTGAGTTATGTCTGGAATTGTTTCTCAAACCATTGCAACCTGAGATCTCAAAGGATGTTTCTCTTTCTGGTGTATATTTGGAAGAGAAGGTTACTTTTCAAGCCCAACAATTAGAACTAATATATTCTCAGTCTAGGACTCTTCAGGAAATCCTACCTGATGCTCCTAGATCCAAGGATGATTTAGCCAAACCAAAGGTAAGCCCTCACACCGATGGTATAGTTGGATCAATTGACACAAATACGGTGAACCTTTTGAGCCAATTGTAACAATTGTCTCTATAGACTACTTCTTCTAACCAGGCAGCACCGTCTACATCTTTGCCTTCCCAACTTACCTCTATAAATGCTGTTGAGGCCTCTAACCCTAAAGGAAATCAACAATCTGATGGCAAGAAGAAGGGACGAGGTAACAATAAGAACCAGGAAGGGAAGGGTAATGAAAACAAGCCCAACAATGGTGCCAGTGAGGGTAGAATAGAGCCCAAGTAGAATAGAGTCCAAGAAAAAGGTTAAATTTCCATGCAAGCTATGCAATGGAGATCATTTGACTCACCTCTGCCTTAAGATTCAAGATGCTCAGCACCTGTTAGTGCGACAAGGATCCTCTAGCTCCCAAGCTGTCTTGACTAACCCTTTTCCCCGAGGGCATCAATTAATTGGTGGTGAGAACTCAAACCCTGGTACCTCCGTAGGGGGCAACTAGGAAGGGGAAATTCCTCAAATGTTTATATGATGAGCTCTCATGTCAACATTGCTACATGACCATGCGATTATGGTGAAATGGAAACATCTAAGGCAAAATTTGTTCCTAAAACCACAGACTCACTTCATATTGAGCGACCCTCTGCTGACTCTACACCTCAGATACTAAAAGGTTCAGTAAAGAACTTGACTATGAACACTAATTCTAGGGTAGACCTGAACTACTTGATTGTAGAAGATCTAGCTCCAATTCCTTGTGCTATGTCTGCATTTGAGATACTCTAGTCATGTCTTGGTCACATAAGTGCTTTTCTTTCAACAGTCAGGGTGATGGATCCAAAGATTTGTTTAGTACTCAATTTTGATATGCTAAATGCGAAAAAGAGACTTCCTCACGATATGGCTTTCCAGATAAAGTCCACTTACCAAAAGACCAATATTTTTCATACAATTATAGATGAGGGAGTATTCCACATGCGTAATGTCTATGTCATGTTGGAAGGCTGTTGGATCACCTTCAATTGTTCCTTGACCGACTCTCTTAACAACATTTGATGGACATTCTCATAGGCCACATGGAATTATCCCAACCTTTCCTATATGTGTTGGATGAAAGATCATTAATATTAAGGTAGAAATCATTGATGCCAACTTGGACTACAACCACCTCTTAGGAAGGAATTGGATTTACGAAATGGATGCCATACTTTCATCTTTATTCCGCATCCTCTTTTTTCCTCATGAGGGTAGAAATGTTAAAATTGTTTAGTTAGATTATTCTCCAGGTGACTCTCATGCAACTTCAAATTCTACCATTCCATTGGTGGATAACCCCCATCAACCTATTGAGAATTTAGGAGTTGGGATGTAATCTTCATTGATGGGTATATTTGACCTTGCTCCTCCTATGGCTAGAATTAAAGCAATTTCATCTTCCAAGGGGCCCTTGTGGAAAGATTTCTTTCGAACTCATTATTTTTTAGGCCCTTGGACCTTACCTTCATCTACGACCACATTAGATGGAGGGTAGGTTGGAGGAATGGCATCTCCCATGTCTACAATAGAACTGAGCTATCAATCTATCGTTAACTCTACAAACAACCATCCCACTCCTTTTTCAGAGGAGGAGTTAGATGGTGATGTGGCTCCAGCTTGGAGCCTTGACTCTACTTCTACTATGGATTTCTTAGATACAATTTTACCGTCTGAAGAAGCAATTTTAGAAGCAATGATGGGTGTAGATCGATCATGGGAAGATTTACATCATTGTTCATATTTTCTTTCTCCATTGCATGAAGTAGAATTTAGGTTCTCCAATCTCCTTACTAGTGATGTTTGTACAATTTCAAACCCTTTGGCTCCATCACACTAATTTGGCGAAGATAATATGTCAGTTTTCTCAAAAAGTGTACCTAAAAACATCTCTAGGAATCCTAACGTCATAGAAAATGTCTTTATCAGAGCCGATTGTTCCCCTCAAGAGATTCAAATTTACACCGACCTCTTTAAAGAGTTTCAAGATGCGTTTTCTGGGTCTTATGAGGAAATGCATGGAATTGATCCATCTATAGTCCAAAATGAGATCAAGACGTACGAAAATGCCAAACCTATTCACCAGAAGCTTCAACCGTTCAATCCTCAGAAAGCGGCAGTTGTTAAAGATAAAGTTGAAAAGCTACTTAAGGAAGGTTTCATATACCCTATCCATCTAATGGAGTGGGTTTCTAATCTATTCCAAATAGATAAAAAGCAAGGAATGATCTGAGTATGCATTGAATTTAGGGATTTGAATAAATCTTGTCCAATTGACAATTACCCCACACCTTTTATTGATCAAATTGTTGATCAATATGCGGGTAATCAAATTGTTTCATTCATGGATGGATTCTCTGGTTACAGTCAATGTACTATCCATCAAGAGGACTAGCATAAGACAACCTTTATTTGTTCCCGGGGCACATTTGCATACAAGAAGATGTGTTTTGGTCTTAAAAATGCTGGAGCTATATTTCAGTGGGCCATGTCTTATGCTTTCCATGACATCAAACATGTTATCGAAGCATACTTGGATGACTTAGCTGCTCATTATCGAAGGAGAATTGATCTCATACTGGACTATAGACTGAAGGGATTCGATCTCGAGTTCTTGTCAGCCAAGTCTAAGAAGTCATTGGTCTATGTGGAATTAATTTCCAAGCTACCTTGTGAAGAAGAAATTGTTTATGAGGAAAATTTTCACAACGAACTTTTATTCCTCATTTCTTCACAATATCCCTAGTATGGAAATATCATCATATATCTCCAGACTTAGAAGTTCCCGCCTGCTTCCTCCAAGGATGAGCGTTGATTGTTACACCACCTTGCCATGATAGATTATATCGTAGAGGGGTTGGTTCAATACTTAGGTGTTGCTTAACTTTGGAGGAAGAAGAATCTGTACTCAATGATTGCCATAGTGGAGCTTGCGGCAATCATCCATCAGGGCTTGCAATAGCCCAGACAAGTTTGCTGTCGGCTACTTTTGGCCTTCAATTTTCAAAAATTGTACTGAAGCAGTCAAAAATTGCCACTCTTTTCAAATCTATACTCAAAGAATGCGCACACATCCAACTCCACTTTTTCCTATTATGACTATCAGCACATTTACGAAGTGGGGCATTAACTTTACTACTTGTAATCTGCCTTCAGTTGCAAGTCACAAGTACATCATTGTGGAAGTAGACTACTTTACAAAGTGGGTTGAGGCCATGTATACTTACAAAGACAATAGTGAAACATCAGCCGTGTTTCTCTTCAATCAGGTTATTTCACATTTTGGCATCCCGAGAGAGATTGTCACTGACCATAGCAGTCACTTCTGGAATCGATTGATGACTGAATTGGCTGTCAAGTTGGGCTTCGGGCAAGAGAATTTGTCTCCATATTATCCTCAGGCCAATAGGCAAGTCAAAGTCGTGAATAAGTCCCTCAAGACTGTCCTGCAAAGGAAAATTGACAAAAATAACTCCAATTGGCACATCCTGTTGTACCCATCTCTTTGGGCATACTGAACCATAGTGAAGACTGTCGTGCCTTTTTAATTAGTTTACGAGCTAGAATCTATTTTTCCTATCAAATGTGAAATTCCATCCCTTAAGCTAGCTATAAAACTTCTTCCCGAGATGTCTAGTCTCGAAAAACACCTTGTCCATTTGAAACATGTCGATGAGCAGTGTCGAGATGCCTCCATAATAAATGAGGCCAATAAGGAAAGGATTAAAACTCAGTATGATAGAGCTGTTCATCCTCGCGTCTTTTCTGAAGGTGACTTTGTCTTAGTCTATGACCAAGATAAAGAAGCCTTGGGGGTAGGAAAATTCCAGTCTATGTAGTATGGTACCTTTATAGTAAAATTATTTTTGGGAAAAGGGGCTTATGAATTAGTTTATTTTGAAGGGAACAGGTTGGCGGAGCCCCGAAATGGGCTTTACCTTAAGAAGTATTTTTCTTAGGTTCCAGCCGAGCAATTGCCTGTCTGCATATATTCTATTTTTGTACATATTTGTCGAGCATTTTGTGATATCGAATTTTTTTTTGATCTTCTTTAGAAGGTTTTGATGGATGACATGATATATTTCAGATTCACCAATGGTTCTAGTCAGCACACTTAGAGTCTTGCTTTTGTAGCTTGGGTGATTTGTTATCCATATGGCCAATTGATGATGTCAAGGGGAGTATGTATTGTTCCTACTTCGAATAACATTGCTGAATACACTATCATTTTTAATTTACTATCCGAAGCGATTTCTTATGGGATTGATTCATTGGTAGTTTATCTTGACTCACAGCTGGTAGTGTCACAACTAAATAACATTTATTAGGTTAATGATCCTTATTTATAGCGCTGATTTTTGAGAGTGAGAATGTTGCAATGATCATTTGTTTATATTACATATGTTCACATTCCATGATCTAAGAATTCATTAGCAGATTCTATTGCTAATGAAGCCTTAAATTGGCATATTAATCATTCATCAAATTAAACAAACATAAAAAAGTTGGATCTGTATATATATCATAAAAGTGTATGTGTATAGATAAAGTGTGAAAAAAATAATATAGAAAATTGCAACAAAATGTCCTCAAAATTTGGGTCCATGCCCATAATCATGTCCATTCTGTCTATCGATCGGGCTCAAGATGAGTGACTAAGAAGTTAACTGCTACATTAGCTACACACCGAAGTATGTGGACCCAGTCCTGTGGTACCCATACCACACGGCGTTGCATCTCCTCAGGTAGCTCTTCTATGGCTATCATAGGTACCTGGTGAGTGAGCCTCCCCGAGTTTCTCTGAACTGCATAGAAGACTCTCTCTATTTTAGCTACTTCCTCTTCGGCACCTCTTCCCTGACACTTGTGCCTCAGAAACAAATCTAGTCTCCCTTGACCCACATCTATAACATGGTCATTTTTGTTAGTATTTTGTCTCATCAAAAATATTTCTAAGTTCATTTCATAATTAAAAAACAAAAAAAAACTTTAAAATTTAAAAAAACTTAAAAAATTGTTACCTATGTCTCCCCATGCCATGTTTGGTGGCAACACCAAGTCTGGATCTCCTCAGAAATCCATACCAGCATACGGATAGTCATCGAATGCGATGATCTATTGGTCCGACCAGGAAAAGAACTCATCATCGAAAGTCATCCTAGGCACATCCTCGCCTCCAAGGTGTTTCATCAAGTCAACCCATCTACCAATCCGAGGATCTTGAGGGCTGCTGATAGAGACAGATACTTTGGGACATAGCCCGAGTACCTTCTCAAAGAAGAAGGAGCATAATATAGTCCCATATCCAAAGTTTTTTGTTTCATCCTTCTGAATAGAGGTCAGTTGGCTCTTCATGTTGGTCAAAACAGGTGTGCACCAGTTGAAAACTGTGGTAAGGAACTCCATTGTCAGGCTCATGGACACTCGTGAGGCTTGATGCAATGAAGCTTATCCATTTATACTCACAATGTTAAATAGTAGAATTCTTAGAGTGAAACTTTCCACGTGCTTGATTGGAATCAGGCTTCCAATCTTTTTCAGGTGTCCATGACAGTATATGTGCACATAGACTTCTACTAAAATACTACCCCTTATCCTCCCAGTTGAATGCATGACCTCCCCTCTTTGGGAGAGACCTATAATAAAGTAGATGTATTCAACCTCTATCTTCTAGGGCATCTGATCTATCATGAAGGCATCATTCTCCACACTCCAGTAGTGAATCAACAGTTCGAGCAGGCGTGTATTGATTTTCATGTTGGACATTTTGAAAAATGTCAATAAGGCACACCCTCTCAATGCGTCTAGTGCATGTTGGTCATTCATTACCTCTTTGTCAATTTTGGTATGCTCTCTCTCTCTCCATGTGATGTTCATCCTGAAAAAATTTGAGATTCAACCATTAGATTTTGTGTTTAAACTTCAACTCGCATACACACGAGTTCCCTTTACACATAGTCGTGTGTAGGGTTGTCATATATGCAGGTTGATCACATCCAACCTGCGTGTGTGCAGAGTTGGATTTCTTAACATGAATTCCTACAGTAAAATCTTAATGAAAACTTCTAAAAACTATCATAAAACATTGCAAGAATGATTTTACGGTTACCTGATAACTTTGGTGTGATTTGAACAGTCCAATTGTTCAGAGGCAAGTTTGCTCCCTTTTGATCCACATCATTTTGCTCCAAACAAAAATAAAAAATTGTGAGTCTAAAAGTCATTATATAGCTTTGAAATTGCAAAATATTTTTTCATAACTTGATTTTTCGTCTCACGAATTTTTTTACTTGTGGGCTTGGATTGTCGAGAATGGGTTATTTTTTCAGGATACTTTGGAGACTTCTTCGAGATCTTATTTCATTCCCATGACCGATGACCCATCATGGAAAGTATCATTCATTCACTGGCATATAGGTTAGGGAAAACCATTTTTTCCATTGCATCATGCATACTAGCCTCCGTTCAGTGATACATTAGCCATAGGGTCAACCCCATTGTTTCTTGGTTAGCAAACCATGTTCACTCGCTGATTTTTAAATCATGATGCGACGGTAGAACCATCCTTTACATGGGAATCATAGTTAGAACCTCACTAACATTGGTTGCCCATGATGTTATACTGAGTAGGCTCGAGAGTCCTCTTTAGTCCCGCCATGACTTGTGCATTGAAGACGCATTCTCTTTACTTCTACACTTATTTCTGGCCTTATACCCAAGAGGCTCCTTTGCATTGAGTTTGTATTGCTGCATTGCATTTTGACTATTTACACCTTTTGGCCTTGAGCTGGCTTCACTTGGACTCATGTTTAAGCCACTTATTTAACCATGTCTTCTGCAAAATCAACCATGCAATCACTTAGCTTCTACAACTTGACACATCCTTTGACACATGGAAGGAACATCCCTTTGAGTGTTCTTGACTAGTTTTTCCTCCCTGCATTGAACATAGGATTGTTCCCATCCCAGGAACTATATCATCTATTTCTATGACACTTGTTCTTTCCATTGTGCTATAGAATTCTTTTTTTCTTATTCTAGATTAAAGAAACGGACAAAAAAAATTATATATTTCAGAAAGGAGCAGGAACATGACAAAATTTCCACATATTGTTGGCAACTAGAGTCAGTCATGTCGCTCTTGAACAAAGCACTCAAAATAAAGTGTCTCCTCCTTTTTTTTGACTTAGGTACACTTTAACCTTGTTATTAAGTCAATTCTCCTCTGATTGGTTATCTCTTCCAATCATATGGAGAGTTCTCTCATGCCTCATGCATGGCAAACTTATATGGAGTTATCATATGTTACCATATAGTCATCATTGAGTCATGCTTGCCTGAGTTGGCCTCTCTACAGTGTTTCTTGACCTATTTTTTAGTCGGCCATCCCTGGTTGTTAGTATCATGTTTGTCATCACATCAGTTATATTGGTCCTTTTCTCACGCCAGTTTGCGAAGATCCCCATTGATTTAGTGCTGGCAGTTCTTGTCCTTATTGATGACAACATATTGCTCTGAGGGTAAGCCTAGAGCCACACCCTAGCGCTATTTTCATTATTGATAGGTCACCTTATGATTATCATCGATCAGTATCATGGGTCTTTGACTGAGTGGTTTCCCTTGTGTTCGACATCAAATTTCATTATCACACATTGGGATTCATTCAATGCCTTGGTTTCCATTTGACCCTATTGGTGGATTCCTAGCTTTTGTATCAGCTTTCATTATTGGTTGATTCAGAGGGTTTTTATAGTGCTCTAGCTACATCTTGTGTGCGCTGAAAATGTGCTTCAATTGGGTTACTACATATTTTTCATCTGATTCCTTTCACATTATTAGCTTTTGGGTTACACTCGCATTAGATTGATGAAGGATGCTTAATGCCTTCCTTTTAGCAGATATTTTCCTATCGACTAAGGCTCATTGCTCTGGGAAAAATATCTAGAGTCCATTTGGCAGTACCTTGGGGTTTGTAGTCATCAGTGGTAGATTCCTTCGCTATTGATAGTGGGAAACCATCATTGTCCCCTGATTGATATATTCTTCAAGGTGCTCGACTTTAGCTCATTCATTCGTACTTGTTAGATTTCACTGAGTACATTGATTCTCATTATCATTATCAGTGAGTAGTCTCACGTTTGTTAATGGTATACATCAAAGACCAGTAATCAAACAATTTTTCATGTGGTTGACCTCAGACCATTTATTCCCATTGTGTAGAAATGTACCACAGTAGTTGGTGAAGACCTCGGATTACATCATCATTTTTTTATTCACTTGTCAGTTTCTCCTATTAATGCTAGTTGACACCATCCACCGTATATGTTACAGTTTTGCACGGTGACATCTTATATGATGGCATCCGAGTTGTGATGTAGTATCATTTTATTCCATCATGTTTATTTGGAACTATTGGGATCAATTTTTGACATCAGTGATTAGCTTCATCCTTCAACTTCATTGATCATCTTCTTATATGTGATATTCAGACATGTACTTTTTTTATCAAGATCAAATGATCCATTATGTACTTTCAGTTCTTTATACTTGTATACATATTGGATCTACTTGTACTTGATATGTGGACATGCTTTAATTTCTCTAAGCATGGGTATGCCCACCTCAAAGAACAATTTCTTTCTAATCTCTTTTGATGGCTTGGCACGCTGAATTCTGGTGAAGTACTTATCAGTCTTGACAAGTTTCTTTCCATATATTTAATACATTTCGGCCATCATGTACCCCTTTTGATCTCATATATTAGGGGGAATTTTTTATAGCACTATTTAGCACCCTTGGTATTTGTGATGCTTGGTTTATGGCCTAGGGCAAACCCTCCTTCCAGACTTGGTCCAAATATTTTGAAACCAATGTTTTATTCCTTGTACGCTACTTTTCCCTGAGATAAAAGTGTGTAGACATAGGTTAGTCAATACCCAACCTGCGTATATGTGTTAAAACACTTAAAAAAATAAAATTTCATTAATTTTGGGCAGAGTTCATGGGTTTTACCTGTTGATTACCTCCTAGTGCCCATGGCCCAACTATTTCCCAACTAAAAAAATAATTGTGAGAAGTATAAATAGACTTCTATGGGAAGGCGTTAAGGGGGAGATGAGACAGAGTTGTTATACTGATATTATCCCTGACTGAGTTTGAAGTATCCCTATGCTTCATGCACTTCCCCAAGTTTTAGGAAACCTTTGTTTCCTTGTTTATTGATATTATCCCTCTTGCTTGAGATATCATGGTATTGGTTACGGAAGCAGGTTGTTGAAGACTAGGACTAGACTGATCTGGAGGATAGTTCTACTTGGAGCCAGAAGAAGAAGACTGAGGTGAATTCTCTTCGTATTAGTTATAGCTTTCTACAATAAAAATAAGCGTTGTCTTGTTCCTGGGATTAACAGTGTTTTTGCATCAGATAATATTGTAATTCATATGTGAATGTTATTTTGATGTATAGCTAATCATTTTCTTGTATGATAGAAAGTTAGTTTCATTAAAATGCTTTATCTATATGTTGTTATGTATGTTCGAATTGGTTGATTTGTAGGTTCAAAGATCATTAGGAGTTGCAGAGGGTCTGAACCCTGTTGGAACTACCCAAACAAAGGACATTCAGGTATGGTCGCTCTCACATAGTTTGTTTATATAAGCATGCTATCGGAGTTGTATAAGTGTTTATTTCTGTAGATTGCTCTTGCTTTGCTGGGGTTCCAAACCCAAAGCCCTAGGGCACTTATTCCCATAACAATGCACACCCGTAAGAAGTGGAGGGGACACTGTCGACTCATATGCAACCTCTCCTAGAAAAGATGCCCACCTAAACAACCACCTCCCTACTCACAAATCACATTACCAATTCCATACCACAACCAAAATCTAAATGTATGATAGTATACGGTGCCGCCATCCATAAATTTCCAATGGATGCCACCTCTTGTGAAATCCAAGATGGAATGAAATCTTACACAAGGTTAAATATATGCTCGCGTACAAAAGGTGCATGGAGAGTATAGGGAGGCCAAACCTCACACCTGTGGCCACATGCCCCTCATGAATGCCCACGTATTCCTTCAAGAACAATATCCACTTGGTTAATGACCCCCATGAGGGAAATATTTTCAATTAATAATCCCTCCATTCTTTATGTTTTTTTAAATTCTTGGATTTTTCATTATACATGGTTTTATGAAAATAGTTCTATATAGATTATGTTGCTCCTAAACATTTATTTATGTTAAGAATTTCATTTACTATTGACTGTGCTAAACCCACCAACATTTAAGGGGTTTTACTGATATGTGTTTCCAATTAGACCTTACACTGTTTAGGATAGGATTCCCATCCGAAATATGGCCTAGTCGCTAGTTATGTTAAATATATGCCTTGGCTCTAGCTGTCAGCAAGATAGAGGAGTGCAAATGTGCCCTCAAAAAGAAAGGAGGTGTGCCTGGTTAGTTTTTGATTTTATGTGTTTCAAATTTCTTTCATTGCGGAGCAGAGGAAAAGTGAGGCTCTAAGGGAGAGGTTGTCATACCACCCTGGTAGAGACACACATGAACGAGAAGGATCCATACAACATCAAGAATAATAGTCCACAGATAAGTGATGGTGAGTTCAATGAATGTAATGAGGACAATTTGTCTAATATCTAGTAGAATAGTCCACGAGGATGTGACATCAATAATAGAAATTACAACACATTCTCAATATGCTAAGTACCAAAATAGCTGAAATAGTTCAATTAATTTAGTACAGATGAAAGAAAACATTAATTAAAAACATTCGCAGAATAATCTTACAAATATCCATAATCCATGCATGAAGAACATTTTGGCCCATAGGGCTTCTTATATTACGTAAAATTTCCAAGACACATGTATACAATGAACATCGCTAGCTCTAATAGTGTCGCGTTGAAGCCACTCCTTTCTCCTCAAAATAACTAGCTTATCTGTTTAATGCCTTGCAAGAGGAGCCAATTTGAAAATTCCTTTGCTCTTACAATAAGGGTGTATATATAGAAATGAGGAAGTTATGCTTCACCTTCCTTATAAATCTTCATCATTCCTCTTGACTATTTGACTTCCTACGAGTTTTCAACTTTACATGAATCTTCATATTCCATACATGTCCTTTGGACTTCCTCTTTACAATACATTTTCGAAACATAATTTACATTGTTAACCACAATGGTGTGGCATGTCACAATTCATGACATGACATTACATGAAATTGTTGATATAGACTTCTTGATGATGTGGCAATTTCAAGCCACTGTTGCTACTTCCAATGCAACATTGCTTAAGAATTCTCTTCTTTTAACCTCTGCATGTCTCAGTAGTAAGGGATCTTCAATGATCTTAAGTTATGAATGGTGATCAGAAACTAGTATCCATTTTTCATTATATTGATTGATCAGCTCGCATACTTATCTACAAGATGGTCTATGAGCATGTTGCATTCCCTCATATACTTCTTCACCATCTCTCCATGGCATAATAAGGTACCCATTTCTGCAATTCACTCATGATGAGATGACATCAGTCTCAAAATCCCCTGGTCTAAGATTGTGCATATAGATCCATTTCCTAAGCTAAAACCAAATGGAAGGTTGGGGGAAGTGCTCAGTGACTGCATAGTTGCACAACTCAAGCATTCAAGGGGATCCTTGAGAGTTCAAACTATGCAGTGAAAAGTTCAGGTTGGGTTGAGGGGACAAACTACGCAGTTTTGAGGGTCAACGTGACAGGCTAAGGGGATGAGCATTGGGTGAGAACATTGTGTAGCTATGGGAGACAGAGAGGCTGGTCCATTATGCATTTAAAGAGCTCAAGTATGAGCTTGAGGCTAGAGATTGCGTAGTACATAGTTAAGTCCATGCTGGGAGAAGGAATTGCACAATTATGGGAGTTAAGTTTACGCCTTGGACATAGAAACTATGTAGCGCAGTAGTCTTGGGAGGAAGGGACTACACATTTTGTAGTGCTAAGAGGAAAGGAAATCGTACAATATTGAGAATATGCAATTTTCAATTCAGGGAAGCTAGGTGAAGCTAGGTTGCTTGGTCAAGATGTTTTTCCAAAACTGTCTAAGTGCGAGGTTAGTGAGGCTAATGTGAATAGTGATAAGACTTCGGCTGTGATCACAGACTTAGAATACTTCATGACACAAAAAAACAGATCATCCAAGACACATGCCAATGCATTTCCCTCTCTGTGATAACTTTACGACAAGTGCGACACTTAACATACACTTTGTGATGACCATGATGAGAGTTGTGTGACATTTCTTAAAACTTTGGAAATGAGTTTGAAGATTTTTACATTTTTGGAACAACTCATTTACACAAAGGTGACCTCATGAAACCACCAAAGCAAGCTTACATACATGACACAACAACTAACATGGGAAAATACGACATTTTTCCTATCTTGCAAAGGGGGACAAAAAATCCTCAAGAAAAAACATGGAATGAGTTTCCAAGTTTGCAACGATAATGAACAAGACCAAGGAAGGCTCCAAAATTGAGCGTAAGCCAAAATTTTGGAGGGTGTTATAGCAAGGACAACACTTGGTGACACACTGGTAGAATTTAAGCTTATCTTCCTTGGTTAGCTCTTCTGTGTAGGGTCTTGTTTCTTCGGGGTGTATTGATTCATCATGTAGATTACCTTGGTCTCCCCACTTACCTTGTGAATAAACATGGTCCCCTCTATACCTTTCTCGGTTGAGCACATCATAAGATTCAATGATATTGCAAAGTTTTGAGTCTGGAAGGGTAGTGAATTTCATGAGATTAAGATTTTCAAAGTATGTTTTTTCATCTCTAGTGTTGCTCCACTACCAATAGGCCTAGAGAGTATCCTATCAGATTCACTACAGGAACACAAACATTTCTCTATTGCTAGCGAGCCTAGAGTACCCTAGTGGAGTTGCTTGCTTCACCTCTCTACACAGGAATCCTTTCTCTTCTTTCACCTTTATTTATTTATTGTATAGGACTATGTGTTGGCACTTATTTGTTTTATGGGCATAAGAGGGATCCCGACTTATTGATAGAAGAAGAGGTTATTCTTTGAGAGAATCATATAGATACCTATGATTTAGGTTTTCTCATATACATTTTTCCCCTTCTCCTCCTCTACTAATTGGATAAAGGTGAAAACAAAAAAACATAAAAACCAAGTGTGGGCATGAGGTTTTCCTGAGTGAATAGACACAACTTCATTGTTTAACCAAAACTCTCCTAGATATAACCTACACAAGGAAGAAGGAAAGAAGGTTATCCAAATATTGAAGTGTCACAAGACTCTCTTTTAACTTAGCCACACACAAAGAAGCTAGGAAATACATTGACACACAACATTTATTTAGATGACATACATGCAACCAAAAAAAAAATCAAACAAACAACAAATTCCTATCTACATAGTGTAGGGCACAACCCTAGATCATCATTGAAAATAATGCTTTAAGTATTGGCCATTTACGGGGAGAGAGTCAATCCTCCTGTCAAGTGATTGTAGATGACAATTGTGTTAGCCAAGTTTCTCATGAACTGTGAATGGTCCAATCCACAAGGATTGAAACTTGGTGACAATGTTTTCAGTTGTCCTCGTGGGATTTTTCCCACTTCAAGACTAAGTCACCAACACTAAGTTTATTCTTCCATGCAAAATTTATGTCGAACCACCTCTTGATATGGTTTTAATGAAGTGAAAATATTTTTTTTTCTTTGATCCTTTCTTCCTGCAACTTGTGAAGAGTTTCCATCCTATGCTGCACTAGTAACCATAGGTTGCCTTGGGATTCTTGTGAAAGTTGGAGAGAAAGAGAGTAAATGTTAGGAGGGAGAATGTATTCTTTTCCATAAACCAAGAAGTAAGGGGAGGTGTTTAGAGAGGATTTTGGCATGACTCAGTGATTCCATAAAGCATTTACCAAATTATAGTTACAGTTTCTCTATTCAAAGAATATGGCCTTTTTGATGGTATAGATGAGGTTCTTATTTGTGGAATTAGCAAGACCATTCCCCTGTGGATGATAATTAGATGAATGATTCAATACAATTCCACTTTCTAATGAAAAATCATAGAGTCTTAGCAATGAGAAGTATGTTGCATTATGGAAAACAAGTGAAGTAGGAATGTCAAACCAAGAAAAGATATTCTACTGAAGGAAATTGATGACTAATGATCATTGACCTATTTAAGTGGAACTGCTTCTATCCACCGGGCAATTTATTCTGTGGAATTGTGAATATAGTGATGTTTCTTTGATAAATGTGGGAATATTTCTCCAATGACACCCAATTGCCACTATGGAAAATGTCCTTAAACTCCAATATGATTTAATGGGGTGGCTAACTTCTTGTTTCGGCTGACACACCTTTGAAAGACTGAATACTTACGAACATAGGCGTGAGCATATTTGAATAATGTGGGCCAATAGAAACCATCCTACATGATTTTATGCACAGTTTTGTTTCCCACAATATGTCCCCCAGCTAATCCATCATGGAGGTCACACAACTTTCTTTGAATGGTGCACTTCCAAACACCTCAACGATACTCCATTATGGTGCTTTTTGAAAAGAACCACATGCACCAACTCATAAGATAATTATTTTATTATAAGTGCCCTATTCTACGGTATGCATAAATGGGAGGGCACGGTGTTGTGCTCAAGGTATTCGCACACAAATGTGTACCAAGGGTCTATGATAATAGTTGGAGAAGTTCACTCTACATTGGACATTTCGATTTCCTATTCCCATCGAGATGGGTCTTCTTCTTATGTTGCATCCACTGATTCTACTGCTAGTCAACACAGTCCGTGGCCCTTGATTGTTTGAACTTGTTTGAACTCTAAATCATACTCTTGTCACCTGGTAATCCAATTCACTCTTCTCTCACCCATCCCTTGTTAAACAAACAATGTTCTTACTGCTAAGTGCATAACGAAAATGATACAACGATTTTTCAAAAGATAGGACCAGAAGTGCTTCAATGCCTTATTTACTGTGCAAGCTTGTTTATGAATGGTGGGATAGTTGAGTTCAAGTCCTTGAAGACTAGCTCTCATGAAAGATATTGGGCACTGATTGTTATGATATTTCTATTGTGTAAGCACAACAACAAGAGACGTATCAGAAACAAAGGTGTAGAGAAGAAAGTTCTTGCTAAAATATGGGTTGTAAAGAGGAGGTGCTACTGCGATAGCTTGATTGATATGCGAAAATGTGTCCTTTTCACTTTTATAATATCTATAGATTACATCCTTATTTACCATTTCCTATATTAGCTTGACAATCTAAGCATAATTAGAGATGAAATTACATAGGAAATTGAATTTCCCCAGAAATGACTACATATCTTTCTTGTTCACGAGGAAGGGAATCTTCATAATTTATTTGACCCTATTTGGGTATACTTTAATCCCACTTCTTGAAATGATGTCCCCCAAGAGGTTACCTCAGACACTATGGAAATACCCTTCTTGGGATTAAGGGATATCCCATACTTATGACATCGCTCAAACATTCTCCACAAATGGCGTATGTGGTCAGATCTCTTCTTAGAAAACATTGTGCCATCATCTAGGTGTGTTGAAATGGTTAATCCTCCCTGCAAACAAAGACGATCCCTCTAGCCCAATGAGTGGGTCTACCAACTAAAGTGATAATCAATTAGACACCTTCCTAGATTATAATTGAAAAGTAGAACAAGAGAGATGACTTACCTCGATCTGATGCTATTCCAATTTCCTTTACTGAGATCCTCGAACTGCTTGTGTCACGGTCTTTTTCCTGCTTCTTTTAGCACTTATGTACCTACAAAATTGATCAAGAGACAAAAAGGCATTCCAAAACCAATAGCAAAACCAATAATAACCAACTTAGTTGATCAACGAATGCCAAGTTAATACATACATAAACATATATATTTTGGGAAGATGAACTAGCAGTTGTATATTATTTAAAGAATAAAAGGAAGCTTACAACCATAGCCTTGATGTTGAAAGGCTCTCCTTGAGTGGTAATCCAATTCCAAGCCAAGAAACTCTCCAAACCCGCCTCCAACTCTAATGAAAAGCCTCTACGCACAAGCTCAACATAGGGGTGAAAATGGAGATAGATCAACCATTTGGGAATGGGAGAGGAGGAATTTATAGGCTGGGAGAGGGAGTTAGGACTCCTCCAAATATAGGATTTGACCCACATCTCAAGGAGGTACCTCATATGGATGATACCAAGAGGTCACATTAAGAGGATTCGACCTCATCTATCCGAAATCACCACAACTCATAGCCTTGGACGATTCTAGATCACGAAGCTTCTCATCATCTTTGGGAAAACTTCTTTTTTCAGACCATCGTGGGAATGAAAGGGAATAGAACAATGCCATCACTGGGTTAACATAGTGAAGTAGGGGATCATCATATTTTTGAGCTTCAAAATGGTGATGACCCTTATTTTAGGGTTTTAAGAGCTACTTCTTCATAGAAAGTTCCAGAAATTTTCCAAGCAAAGTTAAAGGAGGGATCTGAACTATATACATGGATGAGTATATTGTATAATGATCATGTTTTGGGCACTTTAGGGTATGTCACAGGGAGGTGTAGGAGGCATGAAAAAATACCATGTAACATATGCCCTCTAAAGCATGAAGACAGAATGTGGAGTTATGACTTAGATGCTTTATGAGATTTTGGCAAGAATGAGGAAACACACTATCAGGAGAACTGCAAATCAAGGACACATATACGTATACATATCTGAGATCAAGACATGAATCCATGACATGGACGCAGCCATATGGACAATGAAGATTATATGAAAATATCCATGGTATGGGCGCAACCGTCCAGATAACAAGGATCATCATAAATATAAAGTCTTAGGGTATGGTCAAAACCATCCGTATAGTAGAAACATGTGTATAATCATCAATGACATATAACTTCATGCAGCTTGAGTCATAATAGAAAAGACTCAATGTCTTGCACTCCATCCTAACCCGATCAATGTATGAATCCTAACATGTGAATAAAAGTGTTGAATTCAAACATGCTAAAAACCACCTGATTACCGGTCAATGATTTGTATCATTAACAAGTACGAGAGAAACCACCAATAATGAAAATGACACTCAAGGTACAACAATACAATCCATGAATGTGATAATGAAGTTGAGGTTGAACACTCGTGGAATCACCCGATCGAAATCCAATCATGAAGACCTATCATTGAATGCGAAAAATTGGCCATTAGGGCATGCTAGCTCTAAGGTACTGAAAAGGAGTTCCTAAGTCATCTTCCTAGATAATGAGATGAGGTCAACAAGAAGTGATCCATCGAATGAGGGCAATGATGAATCCCCCGTCATTGACACAAAACAAGAAATAAAGTAGAATAATATTCAGGACTATAGCAATGACTCAAACAATGTATAGGTAAATAAATTCAGATTGGACTTCTCTTGGACATATTGGTGACACGACTCCAGAGTGTGGAAACATATGAATCGACATAGGACTAAAGGTCATGATGATAGTGTGGAATAATCAAATTAGAGGAAAAATGGATCACCCAAACCTAGGAGGACAATTCACTGAATGAGGATATCCCAAACTCGACATGAGAGCAGACTAGTGTCATGTTCAAGAGCAACATGCTACCTATAAAAAGGATGTCTCATATTCATTTTTACCCCGCTATTTCTAGAGAGTACCGCAATTATTTTTTATCACAAGCTTGAAGGGGATAAAATATGCTTTTCATGTAAGTTCATTCTTCGAATGAATCCATCCTAGTTATTTTTATGATGCCTAGGAAGGAGAAGCTCGGTCTCATGAAGGTGACAAGTCTTTCTTCACAAATTTTTAATGAGCTCAATGTAAGAATAGATTGGTATCTTTTTCATGTTTAGTTAGTTTGAAAAAGAGATGAGAAATGAAAACTCTGTCATCTCCCTTTTCGTAATTTTTCCCTCGAACCCAAAAAGGTAGAAAACAATATCTAAGGGATCCTCTTGACCATGTGGACCAAGGTGTACCTTTTTTTCGCAAATAGTCAATCTCAGCCTGAAAAAGGGGTAAATGTATACTGAGGTGATGTCATTTCATTTACTTTAACTAGTTCAAAATGACAAGTACTCGGCAATATTTTCATTCTTCGAGAAACATAAAAGAGTTTCAAGATGACTCCAGGGGTTCCTTTTTCGTTTGTTTAATGAGTCCGAAAAAGAGATAAAATAAAACTACCAGAATTGGTCAATAATGATCATTGTTCACATTGAAGGAACCTGTAAATGCACAAGAAACACACCCATTACCGATATCGAGAGAGAATTTTAAAATACTATGAAAATTCTTGACAAAATGACTTTCAAAACTTATAAATAGGTAAAAGTAATTTCATTTTTTACCATTTTAGAAAACTGAGATCTAAAAGTGCTTTTTGTACCCAAATTCTCTTGATTTTCTAGTGGCTGCTATGGGAGATCTAGGGTACCATTTCACGAGCCATCAGCAACAGGTAAGAGCCTCATCCCTGCTCTTGCATTTTATTACTTTTATGCATTTTAAATGGTGTTTTCTTATGCTAAAAAGGAGATTTTTTTTTTTATTTTTTTTTAATTTACAGTGCCAACGACCATCGCAGTTTTGGTCATTGGACCCGTGATTGTCGTGCTTGAGCCTAAAAGCTCATGCGATGCCATTGAACTATTTGCAAAAAAACATGCAATGGTGCCGAGGGTGGGTTTTAAAGAAATAAAACTCTCTTTTAAGTAAAAAATGATGATTTTGATCCATGAAAAAGGCATTAATAAGCGTTTAAATGTTGATTTGCATGAGAATATGGCCTTGGAGTGGAAAGAAAGGGGCCATGAGGCCAAATATCATCAAGCAGTTGGAAATCCTACATGCATAAACACTCTGAGGGATTGCGGGCTGCTAAAATTCTTCAGGACCACAGGGTTGAGAGCTTAGATGGAGTTACTACCCTATCTTATCAGTCTCTAGGATGTAGATCGAGATATATTCGTCATAAAAGGCTAGGAACTAGAATAGGAGGAGATGGATATCTAATTCATCAAAGGATTGTCTAGCGAGGGGAAGTAGTTCAACTATTTGGATCTTGCTAAGGAGGTGAGAGTACGGGGGCTTAGTCCAGAGGTATTGTCCTGGTGCCAAAATAACCAATGGAGGTAAGGTGAACATTGCAACAATCACCAACAAACTCATCTTGAGAATCATTTTTTTTACTATGGCTTATATATCTAGCATGAAAGCCTTACATAAGGCTTCAAAATATGAATTCCAATATCTTACCGTATGCTTGACCCCCACCGTCTTCAACTGGTGTGGAGGCCTTTTGGAAAACATGAAACTTCAATTGACCCAGGCAAAGCATGTGCACCTGAAGCAATTTGGGTTTGGTTCTATACTTCTGGCCTAAGTTTTGGAGGGAGTTCCCCTATTATGGTATTAGTTGGAAGAGGTACCAAATCTTCCCCCCAGAGATCTAAAATTCGTGAGATGGAGCCAGCTCATGCCTCGAGGAAGCATCAATGAACATATTCATTATCCACCATAGTTTTTCACTTGGCTAGAATGCCAACTACTTGTGGTACATGACTATGCTTATGCTATCACAAAATTCAGGTGGGATCTAGATCTACCTTTGCCATGAGGCAAATAGTGGACCGATGCAGGTGAAAACATGTTTTTTTTATTTTTTCAAGTATTATGATTTTTTGTAAGAGCATAAACTAAGACTAAACTTATCATAAATGTGCAGATGTGGGAATAGAGAGACCACCAAGCATTTCTCCAATAGCATGTCGAGTTGCTCATTCGATAGTCGCTGCAGATTATGAAGAAAGGGTTGACCCCTTAGCCATGACGGAGCCCAATTTGGAAGCAATAATGTAAGGAGTCCCACATTATGTTGCTATTGATGATGTTCCACTCCATTGGTAGAGACACACTGTGGGAGTTTCTGCGAGACTGGGTCGAGTGCTGGGCCAAGTGATCAGGGTGGTCTCGTGCTATCATGAGCACTCTGTAGTTTGATAGTTTATCTAGGTCTTTTACACATTTTGTAGGCTTTGAAAGCCAAGTGTCTTAGAACACTTTATTTTGATGTAAACACTTCGACAAACATTATATCTATATATATATTATATATATATATATATATATATATATATATATAATATATATATAATATATATATATATATATATATATTCATGTTTTATTTCTACTTATGTGTTCATAACATGATTCAGTTTTATAAATGGCGTAAATGCCTATTAAGAATAAAAATTGCTAATGCATTGGTTAATGTATTTAAATTACATGGACTATGTTGATATGTAATGTAATAAAAATTTCTTTCCAGAAATCTAATAGATAGATACATACACAACATTCATGGATTGATTACTGATTAATGATTATTTAATTGTAACACAACGAACTGTGAATCCAACTTGACATCTAAATCCCTGATTCCAAGAGAAACTGCTTTTGACAAGAGTTCAACAGTATTATTGGTTGCTCGACCAAGGCATATAACTCATAAATTAATCATCTCTCCATTAGGGTCATGGATTCTCCATGCTGCAAAATAGAGGTTATGTGTGCTACAACAAGAACCATCAATAAAACCAACGTAATGTCCTCATGACATATGCAAACCAAGTGGAACATAGGGTAAGCAGAAAAACTTAAGTTTGCAAAGAAAACAAACACATCAAAAATAAAAAATGCACACTAATGAATTAACACACTAATGTACAAAAGTTATTACATGAACGAACTCACGTAAATGCTTAGATGAAGTCCATTTTTGGACTCCAGTAATCAATCAACAGAGAAAAAAACTGGAGTTTTACCATTGACATGATGTGTAAGCATTGACTCAGCCAAAAAATAGTGTAAAAATCATAAAAGTCTTTGACCTCATGCCCCTCGGGCGAGTGAGGGTTGCAAGTGATAAGATGGAAACCCCATTGTGATAATGGGCAAATGTTAGAGACTTGGTGAAAAAATCTCATGAAAGGAGGCATGAAAAACTTGATCATATGACAAGGAAAAGGGGCCACAAGTTCAAAGATTTTGACAATTTCAGGATAAACTAAAATTTCAATAGATAAGGTTGCAGTGATGTTCTCCATATTACCCTCCAACAAGACTTCATGCACCAGGACAGGTGTATTAAAATGTGAAACAAATGCTTCAAGATATTAGGGCATCTCATCGAGGCTAGGAAGAAAAGAAGAACGATGATGTAGATTGTTCCAGGGAATTTCATCTAGAGACATGAACTCAATGATAACTCTCGTCGATGGTGAATGTCTCATTCAAAGGATATGGAGAATCCCAAGAACCTAGCCTAGGAGATGGCATGTAAGTATTGAAGTTCATACTGAAGACAATATGAATTTCTGAAGTGGCCATTGAGGCTAAGACAATTTCTTGTTAATTTATCTCCAATGGACTTAAGGGCATAAATTCATCGAATGAGTCAATGTGATCATCGGTATGGATAATCCAAGGATCCATAGAGTCTGAGATCATATTAACTAAATGAAAACTCAGAGCTGGGAGAGAAAAGGTACCCATTGAAGCAAAGTCTTTGAAGAGACCTACGCCCACACTCTCGTAAGGAATCTCAGTATTTCCAACTTAAGGAATGTTGTCGTTCAATGAACCAAAAGAAAAGAAGGATCGTTGATTAAATAGTGAAAAATTTTCCTTTATGAGGAAAAAAAGGTACGTGAAACGAAGAAGACATCACACAAAACATGGCATGACTCCAGCTTCATCTGAGAAGAAGGTTGTAGTTGAGATTGGCCTCTACAACTTCTACTTCTAATCCAATAGTCTTTCCTTCTAATGTAATCAGCAAGTTCATAAGAATACCATATGGTTACGAACCTCTACCATCAAAGGCTTCCAAGGTGTTCAGATTGGTTAAGAGAAGGAGATCCAATGGTTTTCCTACACTAGATTGACATGATGTAGGTAGTGGCACTTTCACCAATAACCATTCGATGAATCTTCTTTCCTTTGATAAGGACGTGGATCAAAAATGAAATTTGATGAGGAAGATGAGGCACATTATTATCTAGGTTGAAAGTAATTAGACTTGAATCAGAAGGATCGATAGCACCTATAGCAGATAAGAATGACTTCTTTTGTGTTGGAAAGGATTGGAGAACATCCATGGTACACATCACCAAAGGTGCCTGAGCTAAATCCTAAACAATATTATAGTGTTGCATAGCTCTAGCATTCAGATTAAAAGATGACTTCCAAAGAACACCTTTTTGAGGTGGTCGGACGACAGACTCACTGTTAGGATGCTCAATATGGAGTAGACTAGAACTGAATGGAGTAGAACTAGAAGAAGTATTAGTGGCTTCATTCTCCATCATCTTCTTAGATGGGGCTTGATATACCTTATTTCGAGTAGCGATCGAGATAGGTGATGAACCTTGCATCATGAACACTTGGGAACCTAAGGAAGCAGAAGGCTAAGGTTGGTCTGCCAAATGGGTATGTTGTGATGGAAAGGATTTTTTTAAGACATTCGGAGTCCCTTTTAGCAAGTGACTAACTTCATATCATTGGGGACAATCCTTAGTGTAATGATCCTCCTCATAGATGTGGTAAGGATATTTTGCCTTTCCTCTAGAAGAATCACCAGTAGAGGATTTAGGAAGGTCCTATCTTAGTGAATCGGCTTTGGCCTTACCTTTGCCCTTATTTTTAACTTTAGAGTTCTTATCTTCTCCGGTAGACTAGACAATATGTACCTCAGAGGTTTTACCAGGATTGGATGAATTTTTGGAGGGATTATTGGAACAAGTTTTCAAGACAGATTTATGTTTCAAAGAAGCTCTCGTGGAGGTCTGAGACATAGAAACAATCGCATCGTCAACATGTCGTGTATTTAGAGACTTCGATGCTATCAGATTCAATGATGGTCTCAGAGCATGAAGTAACATCTCATACAATGTTATGTCATTATCCATGCATAGCTATGTCCTTATCAATTTTTCTGATGCATGATTTTGTGAACCATTATGTTAACAACTCATTAACAATACCAAACTTGATGAGGCGACACCAATTTCTCCAATTAGTGGCAACACCTGTGAGAGTTCTTTGAAAGAGTCGAAGATGGATAGAATAATTGACATACAAAATGGAGGAGCACCAGAGGTGATATGTCATCACATGGGCTTGTGAATCCTCCTTCGCTTTTCCCTCAAATTTGGGGCATTCGCTTGGGATTTTCATTGGAACTGGAGGCCAGTGAGGTGAATGAAGAATGGGATTGCTCGTGAGCCTCAAGACATCAAGCAACTCCATCATATCCAAGTAATGAAATTGTGTGTTAAACAACATATACGGCCTTTGAGGATAGCCAAACTACAGAGTCCATCCTTGTATTTTAAGTATTTTTCCTCCACACTGGAGCATTTCGTCAATATGGAACTTGGTTTTGTCCCCACTGAGGGTTAGCTTGCCCATGAGTAGGCTTCGGTCTAGGGTAGGCTTGATACTGCCCTGGCATAGGCCACTGATAAGAATTGTACGTGACGTACCGGTTATAAGGTTGTTGAACCTATTGACCCTGAACTTAAGGGGATTGACCTTGCTGCTACAGGGGTTGACCTTGACCTTACGAAGACTGACCTTGTTGATACACATATAAAGCTTGTTGTTGCCAAGGCTGACTTTGTTCCTGCAAAGGCTGACTTTTTTGTTGTAAAGGTTGACGTTGCTGCTCCAAAGGTTTGCCTTGTGAGGACAAAGGTTGGGAGGACTACTCAACAAACTAAGTTTGTGGCTACAAAGGTTGTTGCGGTTGTGGCAAAGGTTGCCCTTACTGCTGCAATTCTTTCCCTTGCTAGTGCAAAGATTTCCCTTGTTGTTTTGAATGTTTCACTTGTTGTTACAAAGGTTGTCCTTGTTTTTGCAAGGGTAGATGGAAAGTTCTTGGGGTTATACCTTGAGGGTATTGATAGTTTCCAAATTGGATCTAGCCATATCCACCAGGAATAGTGGATTGAACAGGTTGAACATAAGGTCCAGCTTGAGGAATGTAAGGCAGATTAACTAAGGCTTGCTAACCATATGGGACATAAGTCTTTTGAAATGGGACCTGAGCCATATATGGCTCCTGATATTGGACGTTACTTGACCTAGATGGACCAACAGGGTTAGGAATAACACCATAAAAAGGTTTATTCATTCCAACCATGTGTGTTTTTAATCCACCGACATTGGTTTCATTGGACATAAGAGGAATATGCCCCTAGGTGGTGGCATAGTTTTTCCACTTGATGGAGGGGTAAAAGAACTTACTAAGATCTAACCTGAGACATTTGATTGAATCGAAAGAGTTAGTGGAAACAAGGAAAAAGGATGAGATGGAATGGTAGGTTGAAAAGGAACTAACCTGACTGCAGTTTCTACAGTGGTTTGAGAGTTCTTGTTCAAAATGAACGACTTGATGTAGGCATAGCATTTGAATACCATATGGAGTTTTGATACAATGATGAGGCACTAGGAGTACCTGAGACTAACTGAGCTAATGTGGTATAGCCATGTGGTAACATGGATCTACTAGTTCTAGGATAGTAGAGATACGAGACTCTTTCTATATAAGGAAAGCTTTCTGGAGAGAATTCATATCCATGCTCATCATCCACATGAGGAGTATTGATAGTGGAAAATTTTGAATGACTGGAGAGGAGACTGAGATTTCACCTTCTAACTCCATAAATGGAAACAATTGGTGACAAGGAACCCAAGCTGTACGAGGATATAACTCCGAAGGAATATTAGGTCGATTGTATCGACTGTAAGGGTGTTGAGGAGATATCACAATAGGATCAAACAATGGACTTGATGAATAGACAGCAACCCTCTATGGACTTTCAGGAGTTTGTGGACTCTGAAGGGTCTGAATAGGATTATTAGAGGAATCTGGATCAAATTATTGATGTGACCAAGAATCTAATGGGGGTAATGAGAAGACAAAGGTTGGATGCGCAGAACAATTCCAAGTTCAAAACCTTAATCCTCAAGTGATTGAGGAAGTTCCAGATGAGCTCCTTGGGAGGACCCTTCAGTAGCAGAAAATGAAGGGGAACTATGAGATGGATTAAATGGTTCAACCACAATGACTTCCTCTCAATAGCAAAAGAAAATGAAAATTCGTTTAGGGCTTTAACTATCTTGAAATTAATTTGGAATTACTTGATTTAGGTCTAAGAAGCAACTACTTAGGATCAACATATTTATCACGGATAGTTATGTTTTAGAAACAAAAACATTTCCTTTTCATCTTCTAAGAGTCAAGAAAAGGGAAAAAAGGTGATTGTAGTCGCTTTCAATAGTTTTGCGAGCTTGAAAAGACAAGTTCCTTGACGATATTTTCAAATTTAAAGAGTCAGAAAATATCAAATGATTGCTGAGGTGAATCTAAGTAAAAGGAGTACCAAGTAACCATGAACTACAATATACACCTCAGCAAATAAATTTATATATAATTTGATGTACGTGCAGGAAATCTCCGTAAATTTTGTGTTCAGTGTATCATGTTTACAGGGTCGCAGACACAACTCCCTATGGATAAAGATTTGCAACCTATGGGGGTCTCCCTTTATATACGTGATGGTACGGGGAACACAAGTCTGTGCTAGCATTGTATAATGCCAAAGCGAATGACAACTACTAAGTTTTTAAGACATCAGAACACGTCTCTAACTTAAACCAATAGATATGAACGTTAATGTTTCAAATGCTACTTCTATTAACTGATATATTTTAATGTTGATCTTGTAAATATGTTTCAATTTAAATGCCTTAACGATGTTACCTGTTCCTAAAATGTAAAGTAGATGATGAAAGGGAATCCTTCAATTCAATGAAAGCTACCTATGTAGGGAAGAAGATCAGTCAAATCATGCATCAAACCAAATTAAAAAGTGCATCCATGACAATCTTCAAATGCTAAAGGAAAAATATGAAATCTGCTCTTTCATATGATAGGGAAATATAATGCCAAAAAAAATCTTAAAGAAATATTTCCTTAATATATAATGATGATTTTTTCTCCTTTTCAAAACGCAATTAATGTAATATAATGAAAAGTAAAAGAGAATGCAAGCAAGCCACCAAATATGAAAATCTTTTTCACATAAATGATTTGAATTCAACTCAAAATGCCTCGAAAACTATTAAAAGAATAACACTTTCACTTATACCTTGAAACACAAAAAATTCAAAGAAAACACTTCCTTTTGATTCCAATGAGACAATCAATTTGTAATATATCATTCATCAAACAAAACTTAAGCGACTTTCGCAATATCCGCTAATGAAAATGACTTAAGGCACAAGAGCCAAAAAGTGATATGAAAAGTATGTTTGAACACACAAAGACTCATTAACACAGGCAATGGATCTCTAATCTCTGATGAGAAGACCAACCAGTGGATGAAGGTTGACCTAGAAGACCTAGGACCCTAAAAGGCTAATCAAAATTCAAGCTCACTGAAACCAAGTTAAAAGACAATTGCAATCAGACAATGATATAGTCAATGAAGAGCACACTGGAAAATCACTGGGAGAAGGCAAGTAGAACTGAAAATAAGAAAGAAATCCCTAAATTTCTTAATTTTATGTAATCATCACACTTGTTAGAAGGAAAGTAGCGATCATCACTATTGTAAGTAGAAAACCCAGGATATCATCGCGACTGTCAGGGTCAAACCCACGATGGTTGAGAAAAACAAAAAGTAAACTCAAAATATTTAGGAATAGTTCAAATTAACAACCTTCAGAAATCTACCAGAAAGTGACACTAACTATAGAAAAGCAATGAATTCTTAAAATGAATGGTTTGTCAAACTCGTCAAAAGACAAGGTGAAGGATCGAAAGGAAAGGGTCATAGGTTTTTTAGCAGAGTCACCATTTTGTTGACAAGGTTAATCCTGTTTGCAGATAGAGACAATCCCTATAGCCCAATGAGTGGTTTTAGCAACTGAAGTGACAATCAACTAGACATCTTCCTAGATTATAATTGAAAAATAGAACTAGAGAGATGACCTACCATGCTCTGATGCTATTCTAATTTCCTTTATTGAGATCCTCGAACTGCTTGTGTCACGGTCTTGTTCCTACTTCTTTCAGCACTTTTGTACCTACACAAGTGATCAAGAGACAAAAAATCATGCCTTAACACTGTGCAATAGGAAATCATCACGATTTTGAGCTTCATAAGGGAGATGACCCTCATTTTAGGGTTTTAAGGGTTATTTCTTCAAGGAAATCTCCAGACAATTTTCAAGCAAAGTTAAAGGAGGGATCTGAACTGTATACATGGATGAGTATAATTTATAATGATCATGTCCTGGGAACTTCGGGGTATGTCATAAGGAAGTGCAAGAGGAGTGACAAAATATTGTGTAACAAGGTGGACCACCATGCTTTGTCCAATCAATCCATAAAATGCAATGTCCATGGCGCGTTGAAATGTTGCACCAACATCAATTAACCCAAATGACATTATCCTGAATGAAAATTTACCCCACTTAGTGAGGAATGTTGTTTTAAATCTACCAGGCTCTTAGACTAGAACCTGATTGTATCACGAATACCCATCCAATAAAAAATACATTTTTGAACCTAATATTTTTTACAATATATATTCCATAGATGACATAGGGCAGTTGTCTTTGTCTGAGGCACGGTTTAGGTTGGAAAAATCAACACACAAGCATATTTCTCGAGACTTATTCCTTATCAGGACCAAGTTAGTTACCTGGGTATAATGTCACACTTTATATATGGTTTGTGCATCCAACAACTTCCTTAACTCCTTTTGAATGAGAGGCTTAAGCATAGGATGTACCTTCCACAACTTTGTTTGGAACATCTTGTCTCATTATTTGATTGGAATTACATCCTGGATAATTTTGTATCATAAGTTTTGAGCTTGTCATATGTTCATGTGAATACATCTTAGTATTGCTTGAATAAGATGATAAAATCTTGTCACTCCTATGGTGTGCATCAAGTAGGAAGATTGACATACTTCAGATCCTTTTCTGGTCCCAAATTTATCTACTCGTGCAACAACGTTGATATGTGGGTATTTGCATTGTATAGCCCTGGGAAGTGATTAAGCAAGTCATACAAATTTTCTAATGATACCACACCTTCTGCATAAGGTTTCCTTTACTTGTGCGAGCTGCATCTTGGAATTCCTTCTCGTGCTCATATTCATTAATCACTTCATATTTGAATACATCGGTGTTCGCCATAAAATGTACTATCTATTGGTCATCATTGAAAATGTGTATATTAGTAATATTATTAGGGATAGATGGTTTATGAAGAACTTTTACAGAAAACATATCCATCATCAACGATAACATAGCAACAATGTTTTTTAATGCATCTGTAGCATTGTGCGTTCTAGGAACAATCATAATATTGAAAGCTTGGAAATGTGAAATCAAACACCATACCTCTTGTTGATAACTTTTGAGATGAGGTGACATAGAGTGTATGGTATCACATACCTATTGTACAATAAATTTTGAGTTACCTATTTTTTTGAGAACCATGAAATAGAGGTTGATGGATCTTTGCAAAACCAGGATGAGTTCTTCGTATTTTGCAGTGTTGTTCATCCACTCCAATTCCAAGTAGCTAGAGATCATATGTTTTCTCTGTTGCAGGTCTATTAAAAAACAACTAGCATGAGAGAATTCCTATGTTTTGGAACCATAAAAATACAGTGTCCATATATCATATGTACAAGGGCTATGTACTACACTAGTACCATTATTATTATTACATCTAACTATACAAATATCATTTTCACCAGTTGGACTACGAAGGAGATACAACTTTGTACCTAGTGGGACTCAGGATGGGTGAGCAAGGTAACACCCCAATTCAATTTCTAGAAAGAAGTTGCCAAAGATGAGATCGAAAAAATACATTAGCTCATTCTCACACTCTAAGGGATTTATCGTGTGTTTGATGTACCGCTCTGAGTTCAACCAGATATGATTGTTTATGCCCTTATATGGAAGCCACAAATGTTACACGTCCATTGCAAAGTACCCCTGCAACTTGCTAGAAATGTCACTCCTCAATAACACACCATATGCTTCTCGAATGCCCATAATTACTAGGTTTATACATTGGTGAACTCAGTGATCAGGTGATAAATGAATAAGCACATTTTTTAGTTCACCAATTGCATGGACAAGAGTGCTATTGAGTTGAATGACTTGTGCATCCATAATATCCCATTTTGTGTTGATTTTATTTGTTACAGATAGGGGCATTATGTTTATTGATGCATCAGAATCAACTAAGACATTGTGTACATTATAATTGAAAATTTCAAATGTTAACAGAAATGGTGGGTGGAGTGTGTTTACATTGAATGTTAAAGCATTAAGTACATATTCCAGGGAACTACAGGAACTACTAGATTTGGTTCCCTTTTGTGAATAAGCATAATTACCTGAGATGGACTATTGGAGTGCATGTAGGAACATGTCCCGCTAGCTCGCATTATTTGTTAACTCCAATAGTAAGATATTCTCACAGGCCTTTTTCGTTTCATCAACTATGTTTTAGTACATTGTGGGACATATTTATGAAGTGTCTGGAGGAGTTGGCTTGTCTTCTACTTCTAGAGTGATGGAATTACTTTTACTGCTTGCAGAAGTTCTTTTCACTATAACTTCATTCCAAAACGTATTCTCAGTGTTTTGTGTTGATTTTACGGGCATAATGATATTTCTTAACAAACATTCCTTCAATTTCTACTTCATCAACTCTTGTGTAGGAGTTGACCCTTTCCTTCTTAAGTTATATCATTTGTTTTTATTATGGGCCAGGTCATTAATCAATGATTACTTTTTGGCATTCCTATTTCCACCTGTGAGTATGCTATTGGCATTATGTTTCTGGTATGGTTATAGGTTACAGATGTTGTACTTGATGGCAACACCCATGGCAAGGGCTCTCAATATGATGAAAATTAAGAAGTATGCAGGAGAACAGTTCAGAAGATGCGTACCCGCAGGTACGCTGTGCAGGGACCGCGTCCCGACACGCAGGTTACCCATTCATGAGGTGTAGTACCCCCAGTGCACACACTTCAAGGAAGTAAAGCGCGCACACGTGGGGTTCCTTATGTTTAACCCTTGGTATTTAGCCGACGGTATTGTGTTATCATGGTTCTGACCCGTGGTATTGTTTTTTTTATTATTATTTTTGAGCCCCATGATCCTTGATTTGAGGAAGAGCTTGCCTATATAAAGCAAAGGAGATCATTTGGCTTAGTATGCTTTTGGGTTGAATATCTTAAGATCTGAAATATTTGGGTTATTGTTTCAAAAAGCTTGATCCATATGAAAGTGAAGTGGAAGGCGAATCTGTAAAGGGTGATCTCCTAAGCACTTGATCAGATCTGGGCATCTGTCTAACTGCTGATCTGTAAATTCAGCCCTAATCTGATGTACGCAGGTGTTTAATGGTGCCTCTGCGTAGGTACGTAGAGCAGAAGAAGGATAAGTGCGTGGGTACGCAGGGGCGACAAAGGCGTAGTGCGTGGGTACGCTAAGGCGACGAAGGAGCAGTGCGTGGGTACGTAGAGCGATGGTGGTTTAGGTGCGTACGCATAGAAACAGTACGCGGCGCGATAATGTCTTTGGGTGCATGCCTTCAGTGAAGTACGTGGCGCGATAGCGTATTTGGGTGCGTACTGTACGCATCACAGTAGAAGAAACAGTGCGTAGTCACGCAGTGCAACAGAAGGAGTTCTGCGGGTATACGCAGAGAAGCAAAGGGTGAAGTGCGTAGCGACGCAGACCAGTAAAAAGAAAACTGCGTATCTGACTTAAGATCTTCTGTTGACTGAATTTTGTGTTGATAAGGTGTTCTGGGTTCAGTTCTGTTATTTTGATCTAGTTACTGCAGCTGACTGTAATTTATATGTACTTGATGATCATTTGATGTATATGGATCCAGTTTGAAAATTTATGAAAAGTGGTCCTTGTAAAGAAGTAGGGGGTTATAGCTCCCTTCCAGGTGAGTCTGGAAAACAAGAGAGAGTTGTAGCTTTCTGCAGGTTGCATCCTGCGTACTGGTAAAGGAATGCACTAGTACAAGACCATTGTAAAATGAGTTTCTAATTTCAAAGAAGATAGAGACATATTACAGCAGGTGGTTTTCACCCACATTGGGTTTCCACCTTATATCTGGTGTTCTTTGATGTGACTGTCTGTTTTTCTTGTTCATGCTCATTATTTTATGGTACTGATATGCAAAATTAATTCAAAGTGTAAATAAGGAAGATTTGTTAAAAGAACTAGATAATACTGATTCACCCCACCTCTCAGTATTATTTTCAACAATTGGTATCAGAGCAGGTCCTTCTGAAGAAGCTTGATCGCTTGAAGGGAGATCTTTCATCATGAGCAACTACGAGAGGGAAGCATCTATCAGGCCACCGGTTTTGATGGGACAAACTTCAATTATTGGAAGGTAAGAGTTACTGCCTATCTTCAATCTCTTGGTACAGAAGTTTGGAACATTGTAGAGACAGGCTATGCTTTTCCTTCAACTACTCCTACAGATGCAGACGAGAAAAGGAGTATGAAACAAATGCAAAAGCAGTCAGTACCCTATTAGGATGTATATCCCAATCGGAATTCATGAAGGTAATGCACTATAAATCCGCAAAAGATATATGGGACAAAATTGTCACGAGGTATGAAGGAGATGAACAGGTAAAGCGTGCCAAACTTCAAACTCTCATGATTCAGTATGAGACTCTCAAGATGTATAATGATGAAAGTGTGGCTAACTATTTTCTTCGGTTAGATGAAGTTGTTAATTGTATGAAAAATTTGGGTGAAGAAATAAAAGAGGCTATTGTGGTTGAAAAGGTTCTAAGATCATTGTCCCCCAAGTTTGAATCTAAAGTATCTGCAATAGAAGAAAAAGAAATCTACGAATTCTTACTATGTCTCAGCTACATGGAATTCTAACTGCTTATGAAATGAGAAAGGGAGGTCCATCAGATAGAAGAGAAGCTGCTTTCAAGGCATCAGGCAAAGGAGATTATTATGAAGCAAGCCACGTCCCAGAAGAAGAGGAAGAAGAATCAAACTTTGTCAGAAATCTTCAAATGGGTTCTGGAAGGTTCAGAGGTAAGTTGCCTTTTAAATGCTTTGCTTGTGGAAGAGTAGGTCATTATGCTGCAAAATGTCCTTATAAGGATAAAGGAAAGGAACCTGCTAGATGGAACAAGAAATAGAGTGCATGTAAGAAAAGCTACTACACTCATGAAGATAGTGATGGTCTTTCAAACAATGATGAAGATGAATGAGGTAATGAATATAAATTGTTAATGGCATTTGATGATGATGATTATATGGATGCTATAGATGTGGATTACTTTCATGAAGAAATTACTAAACTTAAGAGATGTATAGAAGAGAAGAATATGATCATTGATACTCTACAATTTCAAATTGATGAAAAGGAAAGACATCTTAAAAGATTAGAAGGTGAAATTGTTGGTCTTAGAAAAGAGATTGAGAAAACAAAAGCTATTAATCTTAAGTTTGTCAAAGGATCTGAAACTTTGGATGAGATTATCAATGTGCAG
>APFE030638552.1:144610-160106 GCA_000404065.3 Pinus taeda | reverse complement strand
AGGGCAGTGCCCCGAGGAAATTTTTTTTTGGACCCTATATTAGGTTGGGCGAACCTACCTATGGTTTTCGGTCCATGGTTTTGGACGCGATGGTTTTCGGTCCATGGTATTGGATGCTTCGGCATGTATAAATATGTATTGTAACATTGAAAAGAATATAATGAAAAATCAAGCTAGTAGTCTCGATTTTGAGATCCAGTTGGAAATCTCTGTGTATATGTGTTTTATGTGTTACGCTCTCGCATTTTTATTTTTCCTGTGATTTAGAATTCGTATGCAGGTAATTTCTGTACGGGGTTAAAACCTACAAATGCCTATTAAGAATAAAAATTGCTAATGCATTGGTTAATGTATTTAAATTACATGGACTATGTTGATATGTAATGTAATAAAAATTTCTTTCCAGAAATCTAATACGTAGATACATACACAATATTCGTGGATTGATTACTGATTAATGATTATTTAATTGTAACACAACGAACTGTGAATCCAACTTGACATCTAAATCCTTGATGCCAAGAGAAACTACTTTTGACAAGAGTTCAACAATATTATTGGTTGCTCGACCAAGGCATATACCTCATAAATTAATCATCTCTCCATTAGGGTCATGGATTTTCCATGCTACGAAATAGAGGTTATGTGTGCTACAACAAGCACCATCAGCAAAACCAACGTAATGTCCTCATGACATATGCAAACCAAGTGGAACATAGGGTAAGCAGAAAAACTTACGTTTGCAAAGAAAACAAAACATCAAAAATAAAAAAATGCACACTAATGAATTAACACACTAATGTACAAAAGTTATTACATGAACGAACTCACGAAAATGCTTAGATGAAGTCCATTTTTGGACTTGAGTAATCAATCAACAGAGAATAAAACTGGAGTTTTACCATTGACATGATGTGTAAGCATTGACTCAACCAAAAAATAGTGTAAAAATCATAAAAGGCTTTGACCCCATGCCCCTGGGGTGAGTGAGGGTTGCGAGTGATAAGATGGAAACCCCATTGTGATAATGGGCAAACGTTAGAGACTTGGTGAAAAAATCTCATGAAAGGAGGCATGAAAAACTTGATCATATGACAAGGAAAAGGGGCCACAAGTTCAAATATTTTGCCAATTTCAGGATAAACTAAAATGTCAATAGATAAGGTTGCAGTGATGTTCTCCATATTACCCTCCAACAAGACTTCATGCACTAGGAAAGGTGTTTGGAGGGCAGGTGTATTAAAATGTGAAACAAATGCTTCAAGATAGTAGGGCATCTCATCGAGGCTAGGAAGAAAAGAAGAACGATGATGTAGACTGTTCCAGGGAATTTCATCTAGAGACATGAACTCAATGATACTCTCATCGATGGTGAATGTCTCATTCAAAGGATCTAGAGAATCCCAAGAACCTAGCCCAGGAGATGGCACGTAAGTATCGATGTTCATACTGAAGACAATATGAATTCCTAAAGTGGCCATTGAGGCTAAGACAATTTCTTGATAATTTATCTCCAATGGACTTAAAGGCATAACATCATCGAATGAGTTAATGTGATCATCGGTAGGGATAATCCAAGGATCCATAGAGTCTGAGATCATATTAACTAAATGAAAATTTAGTGGTGGGAGAGAAAAGGTACCCATTAAAGCAAAGTCTTTGAAGAGACCTACGCCCACACTCTCGTAAGGAATCTCAGTATTTCCAACTTAAGGAATGTTGTCGTTCAATGAACCAGAAGAAAAGAAGGATAGTTGATTAAACAGTGACAATTTTTCCTTTATGAGGAAAAAGAGGTATGTGAAATGAAGAAGACATCACACAAAACATGGCATGACTCCAGCTTCATCCGAGAAGAAGGTTTTAGTTGAGATTGGCCTCTACAACTTCTACTTCTAATCCAATATTCTTTCCTTCTAATGTAATCAAAAAGTTCATAAGAATACCATATGGTTATGAACCTCTACCATCAAAGGCTTCCAAGGTGTTCAGAGATTAGTTAAGAGAAGGAGATCCAATGGTTTTCCTACACGAGACTGACATGATGTAGGTAGTGGCACTTTCACCAATAACCATTCGATGAATCATCTTTCCTTTGATAAGGACCTGGATCAAAAATGAAATTTGATGAGGAAGATGAGGCACATGATTATCTAGGTTGAAAGTAATTAGACTTGAATCAGAAGGATTGATAGCACCTATAGCAGACAAGAATGACTTCTTTTGTGTTGGAAAGGATTGGAGAACGTCCATGGTATACATCACCAAAGGTGCCTGAGCTAAATCCTAAACAATAATATAGTGTTGCATAGCTCTAGCATTCATATTAAAAGATGACTTCCGAAGAACACCTTTTTGAGGTGGTCGGATGACATAATCACTGTTAGGATGCTCAATATGGAGTAGACTAGAACTGAATGGAGTAGAATTAGAAGAAGTATTAGTGGCTTCGTTCTCCATCATCTTCTTAGATGGGGCTTGATATCCCTTAGTTCGAGTAGCGGTTGAGATAGGTGATGAACCTTGCATCATGAACACTTGGGAACCTAAGGAAGAAGAAGACTAAGGTTGGTCTGCCAACTGGGTATGTTGTGATGGAAAGGATTTTTTTAAGACATTCGGAGTCCCTTTCAACAAGTGACTAACTTCATATCATTGGGGACAATCCTTAGTGTAATGATCCCCCTCATAGATGTGGTAAGGATATTTTGCCTTTATTCTAGAAGCATCATCAATAAAGGATTTAGGAAGGTCCTATTTTAGTGAATCGGCTTTGGCCTTACCTTTGCCCTTATTTTTAACTTTAGAGTTCTTATCTTCTCCGGTAGACTAGACAATATGTACCTCAGAGGTTTTACCAAGATTGGATGAATTTTTGGAGGGATTATTGGAACGCGTTTTCGAGACCGATTTATGTTTCAAAGAAGCTCTCGTGGAGGTCTGAGACATAGAAACAATCAAATCGTCAACATGTCGTGTATCCAGAGACTTCGATGCTATCAGATCCAATGATGATCTCAGAGCATCAAGTAACATCTCATACAATGTTATGTCATTATCCACACATAGATATGTCCTTATCAATTTTTCTGATGCATGATTTTGTGAACCATTATGTCAACAATTCATTAACAATACCAAACTTGATGAGGCAACGCCAATTTCTCCAATTAGTGGCAACACCTGTGAGAGTTCTTTGAAAGAGTTGAATATGGATAGAATAATTGACATAAAAAATGGAGGAGCACCAGAGGTGATATGTCATCACGTGGGCTTGTGAATCCTCCTTCGCTTTTCCCTCAAATTTGGGGCATTCGCTTGGGATTTTCGTTGGAACTGGAGGCCAGTGAGGCGAATGAAGAATGGGATTGCTCGTGAGCCTCAAGACATCAAGCAACTCCATCATATCCAAGTAATGAAATTGTGTGTTAAACAACATATACGACCTTTGAGGATAGCCAAACTGCAGAGTCCATCCTTGTTTTTTAAGTATTTTTCCTCCACACTGGAGGATTTCGTCAATATGGAACTTGGTTTTGTCCCCACTGAGGGTTAGCTTGCCCATAAGGAGGCTTCGGTCTAGGGTAGGCTTGATACTTCCCTGGCATAGGCCACTGATAAGAATTGTACATGACGTGCCGGTTATAAGGTTGTTGAACCTATTGACCCTGAACTTAAGGGGATTGACCCTGCTGCTACAGGGGTTGACCTTGACCTTACAAAGACTGACCTTGTTGATACACATATAAAGCTTGTTGTTGCCAAGGTTGACTTTGTTCCTGCAAAGGCTGACTTTTTTGTTGTAAAGGTTGACCTTGCTACTCCAAAGGTTTGCCTTGTGAGGAAAAAGGTTGGGAGGACTACTCAACAAACTAAGTTTGTGGCTACAAAGGTTGTTGCGGTTGTCTCAAAGGTTTCCCTTACTGTTGCAATTCTTTCCCGTGCTACTGCAAATATTTCCCTTGTTGTTTTGAAGGTTTCCCTTGTTGCTACAAAGGTTGTCCTTGTTTTTACAAGGGTAGATGGAAAGTTCTTGGGGTTATACCTTGAGGGTATTGATAGTTCCCAAATTGGATCTAGCCATATCCACCAGGAATAGTGGATTGAACAGGTTGAACATAAGGTCCAGCTTGAGGAATGTAAGGTGGATTAACTAAGGCTTGCTAACCATATGTGACATAAGCCTTTTGGAATGGGACCTGAGCCATATATGGCTCTTGATATTGGAAGTTACTTAACCTGGATGGACCAATAGGGTTAGGAATAACACCATAAAAAGGTTGATTCATTCCAACCATGTGTGTTTTTAATCCACCGACATTGGTTTCATTGGACATAAGAGGAATATTCGGGTCTTGCCCCCAGGTGGTGGCATAGATTGTCCACTTGATGGAGGAGTAAAAGAACTTACTGAGATCTAACCTGAGACATTTGATTGAACCGAAAGAGTCAGTTGAAACAAGGAAAAAGGATGATATGGAATGGTAGGTTGAAAAAGAACTAATCTGACTGCAGTTTGTACAGTGGTTTGAGAGTTCTTGTTCGAAATGAATGACTTGATGTAGGCATAGCATTTGAAGACCATATGGGGTTTTGATACAATGACGAGGCACTAGGAGTACCTGAGACTAACTGAGCTAATGTGGTATAGCCATGTGGTAACATGGATCTACTAGTTCTAGGATAGTAGAGATACGAGACTCTTCCTATATAAGGAAAGCTTTCTGGAGAGAATTTATATCCATGCTCATCATCCACGTGAGGAGTATGGATAGTGGAAAATTTTGAATGACAGGAGAGGAGACTGAGATTTCACCTTCTAACTCCATAGATGGAAACAATTGGTGACAAGGAACCCAAGCTGTATGAGGAGATAACTCCGAAGGAATATTAGGTCGATTGTATCGACTGTAAGGGTGTTGAGGAGATATCACAACAGGATCAAACAATGGATTCGATGAATAGACAGCAACCCTCTATGGACTTTCAGGAGTTTGTGGACTCTCAAGGGTCTGAATAGGATTATCAGAGGAATCTGGATCAGATTATTGATGTGACCAAGAATCTAATGGGGGTAATGAGAAGACAAAGGTTGGATGCGCAGAACAATTCCAAGTTCAAAACCTTGATCCTCAAGTGATTGAGGAAGTTCCAGATGAGCTCCTCGGGAGGACCCTTTAGTAGCAGACAATGAAGGGGAACTATGAGATGGATTAAATGGTTCAACCACAATGACTTCCTCTCAATAGCAAAAGGAAAGGAAAATTCGTTTAGGGATTTAACTATCTTGAAATTAATTTGGAATTACTTAATTTAGGTCTAAGAAGCAACTACTTAGGATCAACATATTTATCACGAACAGTTGTATTTTAGAAACAAAAACATTTCCTTTTCATCTTCTAAGAGTCAATAAAAGGGCAAAAAGGTGACTGTAGTCGCTTTCAATAGTTTTGCGAGCTTGAAAAGACAAGTTCCTTGATCATATTTTCAAATTTAAAGAGTCAGAAAATATCAAATGATTGCTGAGGTGAATCTAAGTAAAAGGAGTACCAAGCAACCATGAACTACAATATACACCTCAGCAATTAAATTTATGAATAATTCGATGTACGTGCAAGCAATCTCCCTAAATTCTGTGTTCAGTGTATCATGTTTACAGGGTGGCAGACACAACTCCCTATGGATAAAGATTTGCAACCTATGGGGGTCTCCCTATATATACGTGATGGTACGGGGAACACAAGTCTGTGCTAGTGTTGTATAATGCCAAAGAGAATGACAGCTACTAAGTTTTTAAGACGTCAGAACACGTCTCTAACCTAAACCACTAGATATGAACGTTAATGTTTCAAATGCTACTTCTATTGATTGATAGATTTTAATGTTGATCTTGTAAATATGTTTCAATTTCAATTCCTTAACGATGTTACCTGTTCCTAAAATGTAAAGTAGATGATGAAATGGAATCCTTCAATTCAATGAAAGTTACCTATGTAGGGAAGAAGATCACTCAAATCATGCATCAAACCAAATGAAAAAGTGCATCCATGAAATATTCAAATGCTAAATGAAAAATATGAAATCTAATCTTTCATATGATAGGAAAATATAATGCCAAAACAAATCTTAAAGAAAAATTTCCTTAATATATAATGATAATTTTTTCTCCTTTTCAAAACGCAATTAATGTAATATAATGAAATGTAAAAGAGAATGCAAGCAAGCCACCAAATATGAAAATCTATTTCACATAAATGATTTGAATTCAACTCAAAATGCTTCAAAAACTATTAAAAGAATATCACTTTCACTTATACCTTGAAACACAAAAAATTCAAAGAAAACACTTCCTTTTGATTCCAATGAGACAATCAATTTGTAATCTATCATTCATCAAACAAAACTTAAGCGACTTTCGCAATATCCGCTAATGAAAATGACTTAAGGCACAAGAACCAAAAAGTGATATGAAAAGTATGTTTGAACACACAAAGACTCATTAACACAGGCAATGGATCTCTAATCTCTGATGAGAAGACCAACCAGTGGGCGAAGGTTGACCTAGAAGACCTAGGACCCTAAAAGGCTAATCAAAATTCAAGTTCACTGAAACCAAGTTAAAAGACAATTGCAATCATAAAATGATATAGTCAATGAAGAGCACACTGGTAAATCACTGGGAGAAGGCAAGTAGAACTGAAAATAAGAAAGAAATCCCTAAATTTCTTAATTTTATGTAATCATCACACTTGTCAGAAGGAAAGTAGCAATCACCACTATTGTAAGTAGAAAACCCGCGATATCATCGCGACTGTCAAGGTCAAACCCACGATGGTCGAGAAAAACAAAAAGTAAACTCAAAATATTCAGGAATAGTTCAAATTAACAACCTTTAGAAATCTACTAGAAAGTGACACTAACTATATAAAAGCAATGAATTCTTAAAAATGAATGGTTTATCAAACTCGTCAAAAGACAAGGTGAAGGATCGAAAGGAAAGGGTCATAGGTTTTTGAGCAGAGTCACCATTTTGTTGACAAGGTTAATCCTCTTTGCAGATAGAGACAATCCCTATAGCCCAATGAGTGGGTCTAAAACTGAAGTGACAATCAACTAGACATCTTCCTAGATTATAATTGAAAAGTAGAACCAGAGAGATGACCTACCATGCTCTGATGCTATTCTAATTTCCTTTATTGAGATCCTCGAACTGCTTGTGTCACGGTCATGTTCCTACTTTTTTCAGCACTTTTGTACCTACACAAGTGATCAAGAGACAAAAAATCATGCCTTAACACTGTGCAACAGGCAATCATCATGATTTTGAGCTTCATAAGGGAGATGACCCTCATTTTAGGGTTTTAAGGGTTATTTCTTCAAGGAAATCTCTAGACAATTTTCAAGCAAAATTAAAGGAGGGATCTGAACTGTATACATGGATGAATATAATTTATAATGATCATGTCTTGGGCACTTCAGGGTATGTCATAGGGAAGTGCAAGAGGAGTGACAAAATATTGTGTAACAAGGTGGACCACCATGCTTTGTCCAATCAATCCATAAAATGCAATGTCCATGGCGTGTTGAAATGCTGCACCAACATCAATTAACCCAAATGACATTCTCTTGAATGAAAATTTACCCCACTTAGTGAGGAATGTTGTTTTAAGTCTATCAGGCTCTTAGACTAGAACCTTATTGTATCACGAATACCCATCCAATAAAAAATACATTTCTGAACCTAATATTTTTTACAATATCTATTCCATATATGGAATAGGGTAGTTGTCTTTGTCTGAGGCACGGTTTAGGTTGCAAAAATAAACACACAAGCATATTTCCCGAGACTTATTCCTTATCAGGACCAAGTTAGTTACCTGGGTAGAATGTCACACTTTATATATGGTTTGTGCATCCAACAACTTGCTTAACTCCTTTTGAATGAGAGGCTTAAGCATAGGATGTACCTTCCACAACTTTGTTTGGAACATCTTGGCCCATTCTTTGATTGGAATTACATCTTGGATAATTTGTGTATCATAAGTTTTGAGCTTGTCATATGTTCATGTGAATACATCTCAGTATTGCTTGAATAAGATGATAAAATCTTGTCACTCCTATGGTGTGCATCAAGTAGGAAGATTGACATACTTCAGATCCTTTTCTGGTCCCAAATTTATCTACTCGTGCAACAACGTTGATATGTGGGTATTTTCATTGTATAGCCCTCGGAAGTGATTAAGCAAGTCATACAAATTTTCTAATGATACCACACCTCACGCATAAGGTTTCCTTTACTTGTGCGAGCTGCATCTTGGAATTCCTTCTCGTGCTCATATTCATTAATCACTTCATATTTGAATACATCGGTGCTCGCCATAAAATGTAGTATCTATTGGTCATCATTGAAAATGTGTATATCAGTAATATTATTAGGGATAGATGGTTTATGAAGAACTTTTACAGAAAACATATCCGTCAGCAACGATAACATAGCAACATTTTTTTTTAATGCATCTGTAGCATTGTGCATTCTAGGAACAATCATAATATTGAAAGATTGGAAATGTGAAATCAAACACCATACCTCTTGTTGATAACTTTTGAGATGAGGTGACACAGAGTGTATGGTATCACATACCTATTGTACAATAAATTTTGAGTCACCTATCTTTTTGAGAACCATGAAATAGAGGTTGATGGATCTTTGCAAAACCAGGATGAGTTCTTCATATTCTGCAGCGTTGTTCATCCACTCCAATTCCAAGTAGCTAGAGATCAGATGTTTTCTCTGTTGTAGGTCTATTAAAAAGCAACCAGCATGAGAGCATTCCTATGTTTTGGAACCATAAAAATATAGTGTCCATATATCATATGTACAAGGGCTATGTACTACACTAGTACCATTATTATTATTACATCTAACTATACAAATATCATTTTCACAAGTTGGACTACGAAGGAGATACAACTATGTATCTAGTGGGACTCGGGATGGGTGAGCAAGGTAACACCCCAATTCAATTTCTAGAAAGTAGTTGCCAAAGATAAGATCGAAAAAATACATTAGCTCATTCTCACACTCTAAGGGATTTATCGTGTGTTTGATGTACCACTCTGAGTTCAACCAGATATGATTGTTTCTGCCCTTATATGGAAGCCACAAATGTTACACGTCCATTGAAAAGTACCCCTGCAACTTGCTAGAAGTGTCACTCCTCAATAACACACCATATGCTTCTCGAATGTCCATAATTACTAGGTTTATACATTGGTGAACTCAGTGATCAGGTGATAAACGAATAAGCACATTTTTTAGTTCACCAATTGCGTGGTCAAGAGTGCTATTGAGCTGAATGACTTGTGCATCCATAATATCCCATTTTGTGTTGATTTTATTTGTTACAGATAGGGGCATTACATTTATTGATGCACCAGAATCAACTAAGACATTGTGTACATTATAATTGAAAATTTCAAATGTTAACAGAAATGGTGGGTGGAATGTGTTTACATTGAATGTTAAAGCATTAAGTACAGATTCCAAGGAACTAGAGGAACTACTAGATTTGGTTCCCTTTTGTGAATAAGCATAATTACCTGAGATGGACTATTGGAGTGCATGTAGGAACATGTCCCGCTAGCTCGCATTATTTGTTAACTCGAATAGTAAGATATTCTCACAGGCCTTTTTCATTTCATCAACTATGTTTTAATACATTGTGGGACATATTTATGAAGTGTCTGGAGGAGTTGGCTTGTCTGCTACTTCTAGAGTGATGGAATTACTTTTACTGCTTGCAGAAGTGCTTTTCACTATAACTTCATTCCAAAACGTATTCTCAGTGTTTTGTGTTGATTTTACGAGCATAATGATATTTCTTAACAAACATTCCTTCAATTTCTACTTCGTCAACTCTTGTGTAGGAGCTGACCCTTTCCTTCTTAAGTTATATCATTTGTTTTTATTCTGGGCCAGGTCATTAATCAATGATTACTTTTTGGCATTCATATTTCCACCTGTGAGTATGCAACTTAATGTGTTCGCCGCATGCCTCGTGCTTGGGGTCCCTTCAGTCGTAATAGTTTCATCTTTTTCTTCTGCAAGCTTGGTCTGCTCGTTAGTAAGAACTGTGTCAATAAAGTGCATAGTCAGAGCATTCTTGTCATGGTTCCACTGTGGACATGTTTTCTTTGAATGGTATTCTTGATGAAACGAACAATACTAATCCATGCCCATACTTTTGATATTCAACTCAATGTTAGAGATGTGCATAGACTTGGTCAGATGGTTGTTGTTGTTGCTAGAGTTGAAAGTCCTTTGTAGAAGGTTGTACTTGGGAGGCATGCTTCTCACGGTGGTCTCGCTTGACCTTTGTTTCAATTATTCCAACTCATTGGACAAAGACTTGATAGTACTGATCAATCTCTCAAGATCAATTGCTTCCTTTTAACTGGCCTTTCTTACAGAAGCCTATGACATTTTCCCCATGTCTTTGAAGTCCTTTATTTCTTTGTCATCTACGATAACTCCAATGCATTGTGGAAGGAGCCAAGGTGAAATGTCCTTTTCTCTTACAATGATAGTGTATATATAAAAATGAGGAAGTGATGCTTCACCTTCCTTATGACTCTTCATCTACCCTCATGACTATTTGACTTCGTATGACTTTTAAACTTTACATGACTCTTCATATTCCATCCCTGTACTTTGGACTTCCACTTTATAATACATTTTTGAAACATAATTTACATCCTTATAACCGTAACGTTGTGGCGTCTGACAACTCATGACATGACATGACATGACACTGATGACATACACTACTTGATTATGTGGAAATATAAGGCCACTATTGATACTATGTGCTACAGGTCTGCTTGAGAATGCTCCTCTTTTCACCCCTGCATGGCTTGGTGGTAAGGGATCTTCAATGATCTCAAGTCTTTAATTTTGATCACAAACTAGTGTCCCTTTGCTTTATCTTGATTGATTAGCTTGTGTACTCAGATACAAGATGTTATTTCACCATGTTTTGCTCATTCATTTCCTTCTTCATCATCTTGCCATGGCATAATAAGGTACCCATTTGTACAATTCGCTCATGATGAGACGACATCAATTTGAAACCCTCTAATATAATATTGTGCATACAAATCCATTGATTGAGCCAAAACCAGATGGAAGGTTTGGAAAAGGGCTTAGTGACTATGTAGTGTTGTTCAAGAATTTAAGGGCAGCCTTGAGTATTGAGACTACGTAGTCTACAGTTCAAGATAGGTTGGGGGGACAAACTGTGAAGTTCTTAGGGTAAGTGTGATAGGTTGAGGGGATGAGCAATAGGTGAGAACATTGCACATTTATGGCAAACATTTTTAGGGGATGAGCTTGAGGATGGAGACTACACAGTGCACAACTAAGGCTAGGTTGGGAGAAGGAATTTCACAATTTTGGGTGTTAAGGTTAGGGCTTGGGCATAGAAATTGCGTAGTGAAAAAGTCTTGGGAGGAAGGGAATTCACATTGTGTAGTGCCAATAGGAAAGTTCATAGTAAAGGACTGATATTGCATAGTGCGCAGTTCATGGAGGTCAGGTGAAGCTAGGTTGCTTGGTCAAGAATTTTTTTCCAAAAATGACTAATTATGGGATCTTTAAGACTAATGTGAACAATGACAAGACTTCAAATGTGATAAAACACTTAGAATACTTGATCAAACAACGAAATATATCATCAAGGACACATGACAACACATTTCCCTCAGTGCGACAACTTCATGACAAGTGCAACACTTAAGATAAACATTGCGATGATTGTGATGAAACTTGTGTGACAATGCTTAAAACTTTGGAAATAAGTGCGACAGATGTTGAAATTGTTTTAACAACTAATTTACATAAATGTGACCTATTTAAACCACCCTAACAAGCTTATATACATGATGTGATAGCTAACATGCCAAAAGACGACATTTTTCCTATCTCGCAAAGGGAACAAAAACTCCTCAAGGAACACACATGGAATGAGTTTCAAAATTCGCAACAACAATGTACCAGACCAAGGAAGGCTCTGAAATTGAGCATAAGAAAAAAATTGGAGGGTGTTGTAGCAGCGAAAACATGTAACCTAACTCATGTATTCTAGAAAAGGGATACTTTTATTTTGTTATAGCTTGCTTAGTTCTTATTCTTGAACATTTCTTGTTCACAAGGTAAGGCTCGGTCAAATGTGAGGCTCAGTAATTGGGTAAATGACTTTTCACAGTGTCTTAAGATTATTCCTTCAACTAGAAATGAGGTGTTTGTTTATAATTACAATCCCCTAACATAGAATTTCATTATTTGCTACAGTTTCATGCTTGTTCCTTCCAAATTTCTATTTAATGTTCTTACTTTGTTGCTCGGTCATCTACCACATACCTAACGTTTTGCTAAAGTTCACCCACTTTCTTCTTTGTAGGATTACCTCTTCCTTGAGAGATAATTGAATATAGACCAAGAATGGTTGTGGTCATGGCGATATGAATTTCCATTGTCTTTTAATTTCCATTTTTCTGTTCCTTAAAAAATGGTTGAACTCTTATAGGCTCACTTATGTATTAGTTTAACTTGGTTTAAGCATGGTTGTGATGTTCAACATCTGGGGTCTCATGTTCTAATTTTTTTTCTTAGTGGCCTATAGTTGCTACAATTTTATGTTGGTATATCGAATTAATGTGTGGTCCATTTAAAATCTGTGAAGTAATTGTATGAAGTACATCAAAGAATCTTCGTTAAATGTACTGGCTCTATATATAAAAGGATTATTAACTAAATTTCTTGTATTATCTTGTTTGGATCATATCTTAATAAGTTCATTCCTTTTTCACTTGTTGAATGTCCTCCATGTTGTGGAACTAGCTAATATGTTTTATTTCTATTATTAAACTACTTCCTGAAGATTGTTGTAGCAAAACTTATACACGAAAGTCTGCATACATATTCTAAAGTTTTTTTTCAACCCCTATTTTTTACTTATAGTAGTAATTAATTTTGTCTTTATGTGCATCAAATAAGACTATATGCCTTTTATTGGGGCTTTGTTTTAGGAATAATTGTCATTGCTTAACTATGTATAATTAATAGGTTTTAGAATCATCGATCTTCTTGAAATATGAATAGGGTTTCTATGCCCAGTTATAACTTACGTATTAGTAATTATCTATTATTTGTATATGTGTATATACATTTATACTAGTTAGTTTGGTGAAACTCCTACGACACAATTTTTTTAATACCACACTCCTGGCTTCTAGGTTTTTGTACTTATTACTCAAGGGTCTGTAATACTATAACAAGGATTGCATACTATTGAGGAATGACTTAAGAATCCTTTTCCAATGCCGATACATAACCATGCTAACCTTGACATTCATGATTGTGAATGTAAATTCTTTATCAATTCTATGTATAATAGTCTCTTACTTAGTTTAGGGTTTTTAATACATGATCTATTTTAAGATCTGAAATAGGACTTTTATTTAACATATCTGGACAACCTCTTTTACAAAACCAATTATAATAGAAAATACATCGTTCTTGATAGGGGACCATGTAATTATTCATGATTACATTCATTCCTTCTCCCTACATAGATACATAAACAAATATTGGAATTAAAATTCACAATAAAATCACAACAAAATAATTTTGTTACTTCTCTATTGCCTTGAAAATATAATAGGAGCTACCATGCTCCAACAAACTTGTGAATTCTTTTCTCAACAATTCCCCCTGAGCTCTAAACACCTTTTCTAGTAGGAAAATAACCATTAACTTTCACGTTTTTACCTCCTCAACCATTAATGACATCTTGCTAAGTATGGGTAGTAATTTATTCTCTATATCTCTAGTATTTCTCTCCCATTGAAACATCACTATTCTTATTTCCTTTCTCTCTTTCAATATTTCTTCATCCACCCAAGACAACGTTTTCCCAGCTTATTAATTCTAGATGTAGCTGAGATCCCCCCAAAATAGAGGTTTTTTTCTTTTTCTATGCCAACAGTCCTCTCTTGGACTTTAACTGACTTTTAATTGTTTCTTGACAGTTGTGAGCCTAAATACTCACATTCTGGCTCCTCTAAAAAAAATAGTAAAATTCATCAATAACAATAAATATTTGCATTTTCATAAAAATGCTTTTTACTTTTTGTAAGCCTGATGACCTATCATCCACCCTTATTAAAATAAAATAATAAAAGTACAATAAGAAATAATATTATCAATAGCACTACATTTTGCTTCCCCTTAAAGGGAACACCACCATTGTTGTTTTCATGCATTCATTCCTTTTGCAACATCATACGAAATGTCTCTTTCATTTATTCCTTCATCTACCACGTGGATTCCTCAGGCCCAAATCACTTCCATTGCTTTTTAACCTAGGAAATGACTTGATTCTAGAGTATAGTTTCCCTCCAGTCTAATATTTGTAGAGCCTCAACTTGGAAATCACCTTCTCATTTAACCTGTACAACATTACAATCAATGACATGAATTATATCATGATAATAATTTTCAAAATATATACATTAAATACATTGGGAAATTTAATTTGAGCCAATAATGCTAGCTGGTAGGCCACCAGACTTACGCTTACGAGTATTTCAAACAATTTAAAAAATTGATGTGCTAACTTAGCACAATTTCCCAATTTTAGGGTACTCTTTTTTATCTAACTTTAATGTACACATGTTCCCCTACTTGGGATTATTTGTGTGTCATTTTTAAATATGAATAACTCTTGTATTGGTCTTAACTTTCCTTTAAAGTCTATTTTACTTTTTTCACAATTTTTTTCCATTTCCTGTAAAAGACCTATATTCAAGGCATGTTTGTCTTCAGATTGGCTCCAACTCAACGTAGTATGTCCCTCTTGTGTGTACATAAATTCAAAGGAACTAATTTTCAAGGATGACTGATAACTATTTTTAAAGGTAAAATGAACCAAGCGCAAATAATCACCCCATTTAGTGGGTTTATTGTTATGAACCAAATCATAAAAGAGAAGAAAAGATAGTTAAACAACTTGAAAAATAGCCTCTTTGAGGGGGAAACCTCCTTTACATCACAAAAATGAAAGTTTTTTTGATGATGTTGGATACCTATACCAATAGGTTTCATATTTCATGATTGGATATCAAAGGTCCAAATATGCTCAGCTTTGACAAATGCAAAGATCTCATATTCCCCTAAGAAGGCAGTGTCTGTATCAGTTTTGATAAGAACTCAATTTTTGATGGGTGGTCCAACAGTCTAATCTGGACCATGCCATGTTTTCAATTTCCATGTTGTAGAATAGAGAGTAATATCTGTCCAAACTGTTTAATCTTGGCAGATCAAGTAGCTAGGTAGAGAAACAAAGGATCCCAACAGTTTAATCTGGGGCCTTGGAAGAAATAAGGGTTGTGTTAGATAGGAGATGCAAGCAAAAGCCAATGAAAAGAAAAGGCATTC